>OMPJ01038945.1:0-36610 GCA_900312935.1 Carapus acus | reverse complement strand
AAGGGGTTGGGGTGGGGTGGGGGCACATCTAATTCTACTTGGGAGTCATGTTGACTCATTTCACTCGCACTTTTTTGCGCTGGCTGGCAGTTAATGAGCCTCCCTGCTGTTTGAGTCATGCGAGGAGGCTAACAGAATAGTTAGTAGTTATTGCACAAATTAAAGTGGTTGCATGAGTAAAATGTCTTAAAACAGATAACCAGCCATGATGCTGAGAGGTCTCTGATTAAAGTGTAGTTTATCCTGGCATATGGTTGTCAAAAAGAGACGAAAAGGGAAAGCAAACTCCTTGATTCAGTCTATTTTGGATTTGTTTGCAACATCTTACACACTGGATTCTATATATTAACAATATTAACGATTACTCTACAAGCAAGTCTTATTTTGTGCTTCTGCCGTGGTGATCCATCATATATGCAGCAAAAGATGAGCCCATTCAATCTATTCATCTAATAACACACAGAATTGGCTGTTGCTTTATGTCAGGGAGACCAAAGAAATGTTCCCTCTTGGTCACTGTGTCTTTCTGCTCACATTTGGGTTAATTGGCCTGAAAGGTACAAAAATTTCCAATACAGCTTCATCATTTGGGGTTATCAGCCAATGTGTTTGTCATGTTTGTCATTTGATTAGAGTCAAAGCCACCAAATTGGACAAAAACATGATCTAGCCTCCTGTTTGACGGTAGTATTATGGATGGAGGCTCATACTCATACGCAATCTATTTGCTGGACATACATTGACACATCTAATATTGATCAACCAAAGTCTTAGACAACATGAAAGACGAGGTTCAAGAAACATCTCAAGAGCTTTGAGTATGGATGTTTTTTAGGAAGACTTGGGTGAGAGTTTGTGAGAGGTGTAGAGGGTGTACTGTCATACCTCGAATCGCTGAGAGCTGACTTTCTTTCCCTTCTTCATCCAGGTGATGCGGGGTTTAGGCTCTCCCACTGCCTGGCATACGAAAGACGCCACCCCTCCAGAAATCCCTGTCTGGTCATCAGGAGATTTGATGAAGCTAGGCATGCCTGGTTGGGGGGGCATGAGAAAAGAAAGAGAAAAAAGAGGAGAGAAGGGGGGGAAGAGAGAATAACCAATATCAGATGAAGACACACAACAACACATAAAAAAGAGCTCTTGGCAGGTTAGAGGTGTTTTACATTCAGACATCCGCCGTAAGTTTGACAGTAACAATACTCTCATCTGAAGTGCCTGGTGGAAAAATTAGAGCTATTTTTCCAAATACTAACTTGCAATAAGAGTGTCTCTGTCAGTATGACAGGCCAGCACAGCAGATAAAAACACAGCATCAAAACATCTCTTAGGGCTCCAATTAACTGTATTTGCGCCCAACAGACATATGATGACTCACAACCTTCAAATGTAAGATGGCATTATTTAATATATCAGCCGTTCAATGAAAAAGTTGATGTTGCATTAGTGAGGAACAGGTTTGTAGAGTCTTCGCTGGTGTCCTTGTTGGTGAGCGCAAATGCCTCAATGGGCTTTAGAATTTGCTGCCATTGAACAGGGACCGCAGACAGTTCTGCTGTCACTGCACAGTGAGACACACACAAGGCCTTGTCCTCCTTCTCACAGACGGAGACAGTAGACAGCCAAATGGGTAGACAAGCACTTCAATCTGCCATGTAGACGCACCTAAGGCTGCAGAAGTATGAACATGGCTGTGTTCCACTTTAAATTCATCAGATATGGGGGTCGGGCGTTTTGTGTGTGAGTGTTTTTGTGGCGGGAAAGTGGTGTGTTTGGGTAGGGGTAGACTGAGATGGTTCTCTGCTGTCTCTGTTCCCCCATAAATTAAATTTTTGATGTTATGATTCATTATTCTGACTTTATTTTCCCAGTGTGACATGCACGTCAATCATGACAAGATTGCCATCTTTCCATTCATCCATTTCCCCCCGCTTATCCAGGGTCAGGTTGCAGTGGCAGCAGTCTCAGAAGCCTCCCATCCCCTCCCACACACACACACACTCTAGCTCCTACGGGAGGATCCAACGACGTTCCCAGGCCAGCTGGGAGACATAGCCCGTCCAGCGTGTCCTGGATCCTCCCCAAAGTCTCAGTGGGACATGCCCGGAACACCTTCCTGGGAAGGCGTCCAGGACCCATTCGGAAAAGATGGTCGTTGAGCCATCTCAACTGGCTCCTCTCAATGTGGAGCAGCAGCAGCTCTACTTTGAGCTCCTCCCGCGTGACAGGACTCCTCACTCAATCTGGTGGGGTATGCCCTGTCACCCAGCGGAGGAAACTCATTTTGGCTGCTTGTATCCGAGATCTTGTCCTTTCAGTCATCACCCAAAGTTCATGACCATAGGGTGAGGGTAGGAACGTAGGTCCACCTGTAAATAGAGAGCCCCCCGTCTCAGCTTCTTCTCCACGACAAACCGGTTCATCGACCGCATCACTGCTGCCACTGCACCGATCCGTCGGTCAATCTCCTGCACCATTCTACCCTCATTTGTGAACAAGACTCCAAGATACTTAAATTCCTTGAGGCAGGATCTTGTCTGCGTTCGACCTGGAGGGTGCAAACCACCTTTTTCCAGTCGGGAACCATGGCCTCAGATTCAGAGGTGCTGATTCTCAACCCGACCATCTAACATTCAGCTGCAAACCGCCCCAGCACATGGAGGTCGTGGTCTGAGGGTGCTAACAGGATAATATCATCTGCAAAAAGCAGCGATGATATCCTGTGGTCCGGGACCACCAGGACAAATGACAAAGGGCAGCTTTGCGGGGGGCCAACATGCACTGTAAACAGGTCTGACTTACTGCCGGCAATGTGAACCAAGCTCCTGCTCCAGTTGTATGGAGACCACATAGCCCTTAGTAGGGGGCCATGGACTCCATACTCCCAGAGCACCCCCCCACAGAGGACCACGACAAACCACAATCTAAAGGAGTTACAAAACAACATGGCAGTCGGTCAAGACCTAAACTTAAACAGCCACATTAAATCAATAACATCAGTAGCTTTGTACCATCTGAAAAACATTGCCAAGATCAAACATATGGTGTCTAAACCAGACCAATCCATGTGTTTGTCTCCGGCATGTTAGACTGCTGTAACGGTCTACTCACTGGTCTCTTTAAACAAGCAGTTTGACAGCCACAGTACATCCAGAACGTTGCTACTTGGTCCTGAACCAGAACCAGGATACATGACCATACAAGCCCACTGCTCAAGTCTCTGCACTGGCTTCCTGTCACTCACAGAATAGACTTTAAACAGCTGTGCTAACCTGCAAATCTCTCCATGGTCCATCTTGGGCTATGAGAAGCTCAGGGAGCAATCTCCTGCTGGTTCCAAGAGTCAGGACTAAACATGGTCTGTCTGTGTTTCAGTTTTCTGCCGCTAATTTCTGGAACTGTCTAACTGAAGATGTGAGACAGGCCTCAACTCTGACATTGTTCAACTCCAGGCTGAAATATACTGTATTTAAGTATGCATACAAATACTGAAAGTGCCTTATCTGAACTGTTTGTATTTTGATTAGATAATTGACTGAGTATTTCTGTTCTAATGTTTTTATTCTTAGCTTTTAAACTCTGACTTTTGAATTTGCTTTTCATTTATCTTAAAAGTCCAGGGCAAAAAAAAGGCCAACAGACATGAACCAAACCTTTCGATTCGACAGCCGGGAAAAACACAGAATTCAGAACCAAGCAGTGTTTAGAAACAGGCAGACCGACATGAACAGAACCTGTAGATTCAAACCCCGGGCGAAGCACAGAAACCAGAACCCGGTAGTATTGAAAAACAGGGAGCCAGACAGGTACAAAATAATTGAGACAAAAACCTGCGTGCGACAAAATGACTGCATGCGACAATCCAACCTCTCAAGAAATCAACACACAGCAACTTTAGACCTCTTTAAACCTTACCAATGTACCAGCACCCAGGAAACAGTTCAACCAGGCCCCAGCAGCAGACAAAAGTGAAAGGTCTCCCTAGATCCTGGCGAGGACATTGAATTGCCTTGTATATGAATTGTGCTTGCCCTGCTTGCCCTGCTTTGCCTTGGCTCAGGGTTGACTGTTGGAAGTAAGTCAAACAGTGCAAACACAATCCTTGTATCTCTGAACATAATGGATGTGATTTGCAACAGCAAGACAGCAACAGTCTACTGGGATTTAGTTTATTAATACGTGAAGAGTTGAGCCTTGAAACCAACAGATGAGCCCATGAAAAGAGAATATTCCGTGACACAGAGGATGGAGAGATAATATGGACACAGGAAAGATTTAAGGGATCTGTAACATATGGATGGCACCACAAAAGCCAAGAAAACTATAGCAAATGGTACCCGTACTTTCCCTTCTAGAAGCCCATCATTTGGAACATTTTGTCAAAATCTTATCTGTGCTGCTGCCGACACAAAAAATGTAGCAAAAACACATGGATGTTGCTATCAGAATCCACATTCTAGTTGGTTACACAAATCTTTTGTTTGTGTACTTCCTGCCATCAGTAGTTGATCTGACGTTCTACAGCTTCTCTTACAAACGATCAACATTGCTGCAGAATGAATATATTGTTACCCCATGTGGATAGAAAGGTCAGGTTAACTAACATATTCACGCTCTGCTTTGTCCGAATGGCCTGATCTCAAAAACTCATTCATGCAGCTTTAATAATCAGTGTTTGTATTCAGCAGCATGTGTTGAAATTTTTTTTAACTGTCAGAGGACGGTTAAACCGTCCTGAATTATAGACAGCTGAGGGGTTGCCATTGTCACCATGATATAATCTTTGAGCATTAAGGTAAGCGGGATCTCTTGAAGTGGATGACTTCAAGTTTCCAATTACAGTTTCCAATATGTTGTCTCTTAGTTACAACATGATTGAAGTGCAAGTTGTACAAAAAGTAGTATGGTATAGTATGGTACGAAATTTATCGCAAATATGTTTTTCATTCATCTCTCCCTCAACTACATCCATAAACCCTCTCTGTGGTCAATCTGTCTAGACACAATTTTTACACCAGACATCACCAGCCACCTCAACATACTTCTCTGCCACCACTGACTTCCTCATACAGTATCAAAGTTCCTCTCTTGGAACTGTATCACACTCTTTCTTTATGACACAGTGCAACTCCCTCTGACCTTCTACAGTATGTACTTCTCCATCAACACTCTAAAAGCAAAAATGGTGTCAGTGAGACTCTCTTGGTATGAGGCCATATTTTGGCTGACTAATTGTGACCCCCTGCTTCAGCCAAGCTTCAACAACTCTCTCCCATATCTTCATGGTGTGGCTTTATGCCTCTACAGTTACTACAACGCTGCCTTGGCACTAATGCACTCCTCCTCCATTTCTCAGGCATCCTCTTGGAAGATTGTGTTGAACAATCTAGTTTGACATTCAACTATCCTCTCCCCCATACAGCTCTTTCATCTGCTCTCCTCACACTCTCTTTCTCCACATTCATTAAGTTCTCAAGGTACTCCTTCCATCTTCTGAGCACACTCTGCTCACCCACTAACAAGTTGCCATTTCTGTCCTTATCATCTAACCCGCTGCCCATCTTTCCCCAGCTTTATCTCTCTCTCTCTCTGCATAGCCACCCTATACAAGTCCTTTTCTGTTGCTTCTGTCTTAGCCTGACCAACACAAATCCGGTAGGGTAATCACACTATTTGTGATCAGCACATTAATTTCAGACAAATGTCTCACACCAGAGGCCATCTGGACACACCCCTCATCATTTATTCGGGTCTAGGACCGAAACAAAAGCAACACTACACTAAGAGGAGACCTTCTCGTGGTTGGTTTACCATTTGACAAAGGTGTGTGATAATTGATAAACGAGGAAATTTTTCTTTGAAGCTGTGCCTCTATTCCAGATTCAGGAAAAGCAAAGACAGATTTGCCATTTTGTGAATACATACTACTACTACTACTACTAACCTTTCTATACGTCCATATCACCACTCTGCAATACAATGTTCACATCCATTTGACGCCATATATGCTAAGGTGTCAACATTTAACACATCATCTGTCAACACAGTATCAACATGGAAGCGTGCTTGTGGTCATTCTGTTTCATCCAAGATTATGTCAGTTTGAAAGTGACTTAATCCTAATGCTAGTTTGTGGCTGCTTTGGTATTTCTATGTTCTTAAATATACAGACAGACAGACAGACAGACAGACAGACGGGCAGGCAGGCAGGCAGGCAGGCAGGCAGGCAGACAGACAGACAGACAGACAGGGCGATTGATTGATTGATTGATTGATTGATTGATTGATTGATTGATTGATTGATTGATTGACAGAAAAAGCTTGTCTGCTAGTAAAACACTAATATTCAGCAATTCCTCTATTATAGCGGCTATAGCAAAAATTGACAATAGCCTGCCGTGATTGAGCAGTCAAAACTGCCCATTATAAGAGCATCACAGTAATGAATACACACCACTGGCAATTTGCGCTTAGCGGAGAAGACATTAAAACCCTCCAAGGTCACTCGGTATTTCTTCATCTAAAGTTGTCCAGATGAGCACCCCCAGTGATTAATATTATTAGATAAAAAACTAGATTGTGTTTACATAGAATGTTTACAATATGTTCTCATTAAGCACTTCCATCCAAACTAAATATTTAGGTTAATGTTGGAGACTGTAGGCTACATAAGCTATTGAAAGAATGCTCAAGGGATGATAAAACTACTAACTGAACAAATCAACATACAGAGGTCACAACTTTCACGCTTTTCAGCACTGATTAAGCAGTCTGCTAAATGCTTTATCAATGAACCAAATCAGCAGCAATGTTTGAAAGAATGCTACTCTGCATTATTACAAGTTACAAAAAGGACAGGATTCCAGGGACCGTGGAATATTTGGATGGAAAAAACATGCTGGACGCTCGGCAAAAGAGTCTAAGGCCCAGGATGTGCTGACATTTTGAGCTGTCACACACAAAGATCGGTATCATAGCAAAAACCCATCATCATGCCTTCAAAATGGCGGTGTTGTGTCGCATCATGAGACAGGTTGGCAGATGGCAGTCGGCAGGGATGTACCACCAAAGACAGCCAGGGACAAATATTTGATTAGAATGTGAGGTTTCCTCCTGCCAGAAAGTTTCAAATTCACTCCTCTCCCGCTCCTTCTTCTTGAAACACTCTGAAAGCACTTCAGTCATATGCATGCATGACAGAGTCGACCTGTGCACCATTTTCTGCATATAGAAACTCAATTAGAAGGCCATTTAGAGGAGAGAATCAATAAGCAGTGGAGTCTGCTCAGTTTGCCACTATCAATAATGGAGAGGCCATTTATATTTCTGTTCACTGATTTTATGTGTATAATAAGGAAGACTGCTTGTAGTCGAGGCCAGACAAGCATTTAAAGCAACGTATCAAATAAAATGCAATGATGACTGCTTCCCTGCAAAGAATATGACTTAGTTATCAATGTATTACAGTAAAAGGTCAACATTCCCTTCCATTTGGTGCAGCTTTGAAGACCTGTGCTTGTTATCTAAAAAACAAATCACAAAAATGAAAGGATGTGAAAATGATTAAAACACCACTTTTAGTCTTAGTAAAAGAAGCATTGCCAAGTTTAATTACTCTTGGAATGTGGGACTGAAAGTCCTGGCAAGGTTACTCCAGGGCAAGCGGAGATTAATCCAGAAAATTGAGAAACGCCATTCGCTACGATAGCACGTCTCCAGTAAGATGTCCTAATAGTAGTGATATCTCACAGAGTCCATCTAAAACCTCACCTCACTTGTGAAGGTGTGCACATGACTCCAGTTAACAAAATGTTTTCCAAGGAATAACTCAAAGCACATCAGCCATCAATCATTAACCCTGGTCTGTACACAAAAAGGTTATGGTTCAGGGTTAGCAGACACAAAGGTGTGTATACTGTATGGCATGCCAACCAAGCTTCATCAACATCTGTGATAAGCTTTTTGCAATGTTTTACTAACTGACAAATAAAGCACAAAGGACCTAAACATGTTTTAGCTGATTAAATGCAACAATACCCACAAAGTGTGTAACAGAAAGAGGCCATCCGATATGGAATAGCTGCTGTCCTCCACACAAGCTCCCTGTCATCTGATTTCAGACAAATTCATCTGAAATGGACAACATCGCCAAACTCGTACTGCAGGATTATAGCAGTGGGGGTACCTGGTTTTGGTGTGCTGTCCCCTGTTTTTGATTGGTTTCCTTCAGTGTGCCAAAGTGGATGAGAATTATGCTTTCTTCACCACTTCACCACAAAAATTTCTGCAACACAGTTTACCTGATCGTTGTCACGTAGGACAGTTGAATGTTATTTCACTGCCTTGTGCCTTTGTTCCTTGTCGCCAGTTGTTTAATTCCACTCTACATGCAATACGCTAGAATTAAGTGTTGAGGCTGCAATACAGGAACACCAGTGGACCCACACTTTTAACTTAGGTGTATTCTCATCCTTGTAAAACATCATCAGATTGTGCGGACACAATGAACACATTGACTATTTTCATAAAAATGTGCAGGTTGGACACTCTTTTGCACCAGTTGATGATCCTTTTTTAACTGTTGCTATTACAGTTTATACAGCTTATACTGTATATATGCAGCTTATACTACAGTCGAATTAGGTAAACAATCATTTACAAGCATGCAAAGGATATCTTTTTGTTGGTTAATACCCAGTAGCGCTACATTTGCAAGTTGAATATTGCTGTTACTATGCAAAACCACACCTGCAGTTTTCTGAATGTGTCCAGCGAGCGTACCAAACCTGCTTCTAAGCTTGTGTAATGTGTGTGTGTGTGTGTGTGTGTGTGTGTGCGTGTGTGTGTGTGGAGCGCCAACATCCCACCAGGCTGTGGTTTACTTATCAGCCAGCATGCTGTATCAGAACTCCTCTGGCTACGGGATAATTGCTGGAATAAACTGTATTGCTTATGAGCTCATGGCTTCATGGGTGGTTTAGCTTGCGAGCAGAATCCTTTCTTCATTCAATTGCTCCTGTAAATTATGCCATGGCGAAGGCGAGCAATGCCAGCGGCTGCAGAGAGCAGACTCCTGCACTCAGATGGCACATCGATACCAGCCTTAGCATCATCCACCAGGCACATTATGGGCCACTCACTGTCATTGCCCCACGTCACTCCATGTTGTTTCATCAGAATCGATCCATGACCCAGTTTGTGGGCCTTTCAAAATATGCCTGGTAACAGCCCAATTTCCTGCTAATTTCCACTTTTAGACCAGACCATTTGCCGAACAAATATCATACAAATTCTGTCTACCAGAGCTTTGGGTCTGCCAGGCCGAGTGCCTCCCACAGCACCATTATCATCATCATGGGAATTGATCGAAACCCTAATTATGGCAGACTTCGTCTGGTTCCATGAGGTGTTACAGCTCATTTCAGAAATTCAGACAGAAATTCCAAACAGACCACCAAATATCCACTGAAATAAAGACCTATTCAAGTTCAGTCAAGTGCAGTCTGTAGGCCAAGTTAGAAAAATACACTTAAGAGTTTACACGTAAACTGAATAACATTCCAGATTCACGAGTTTTAGTAGTCAAGCACTCACTGGATATGCAGTGGGATGAAAGTGGCAATACTGAAGGAAATATGTAAATTTTGTGCAAAAATTACCCCAAAACTGTACTGTACTGCAGCAATCTCGATTCATGCATATTTGATACCAGGTCATACAGGATGCCAACTGGATAGGATGTTTGATTTTGACTTGACAATATTTTTGTGAAATTGTCTTTACTCAGTAAACCTTTTATCTCTTAAACTTCAAATGTAGAGAACGGCTTGCTTTTACAGCGACAAACCAAATTATCTAATGTCGGAGGCAAGTGTAGGCTGATCGGCAGGGCCTTTAAACAATCTTTTTGCATACTATTTACCCTTCAATACATTTCTTCGTGCTCACTGACGTCAGCCGTCCCTTTTGATGAAATTAGAAGCAGCCAAGGATGAAGCAAGTGATGGTAGTGATGATAATGTGCACAAATCTGCTCTGTTCCTGTGTGTTACACAGGGCTATAGAAATAAGATTGATTAGTTGAATGATGCCCTAGCTATTGCATCATGCACTTTGCAATGCAGCGCCAAACAGGAGGAATAAAACAAGGGTCAGTTAAGTAGTTGTACTACAGCCACATCTTTTGCTCCTTGAAAGAGTGATGAGGGCTGTAAGTAGAAATTCTCTTCATTCTTACAATTAGAATAACATCATTCCACAAGTTAATATTAACATTATAGTAATGTAAATGAATCATCAAGGCACTGCTGCAAGGACTGAAAAAGTGATGCACAACAGAGTGCAGGTGTGACTTTCAATATTTCTTGCCATGGCTGTTTCAGAATCGTTAATCTTGGTTGTGTAGTTTTTACAGATGTCAGCCTTCAGCGAGTGAAGAGTAAGCAAGTAGAAAATCACACTGTGGTAAAACAACTCATCTTGAAAAACATCATCACATTTCCAAAGTCACAATGCTGAAACTATTTTTCACCCTCTGACTTTACAACCCATTGCCTCCCACCTCGACGTCACCCATCCCGGCATGCCTGTCTTAGCGGCCTGTCTCTCATTTGGTTTCAGGGAATTAATGGTGTCTCGGCATGCTGCCAGCGAGTCAAGTGTTGTGCAGAGCCAAATAAAGCTGTGTTTTAGCGGCAATTCACAACGATAAGCGCCGCACAAAGTGTCCTCTCCTCACCCAGTCTCATTAGGCAGTGGAGCTGAACAGAGGAAGCCAACCTCTGGTCAGTCAAAGTGACATGAGAACACTCTGGATTTCTACTTCAGGAGCCCAGAGGTGGAGACTCTGCAGGGTATTTCGTTCTCAATGCACCCTCCACTGCGGCTCCGAGCGGGACTGGAGGGCTACTTATGAAGAGTTAGTCTATAACAACACTGGACTCAAAACAAAGTCAGATCAATTCAGTTGCATTGGTGCTCTTTATCTCTGACTTAAATAAAACAGGGGCTGTCAGTTCTAATGGTGTATATATAGAATGAGATGAGCCCCATTGGACCAAATGAAGTCAAACTAGCTGAAGCAGGAGGGAGCTGAAACTTTTTGCGATAATTGGAAGGTTTTAGAACAAAAGCTTAAACGCAACATAATGTTTTACATTAAGGTTTCACAAATTGGCAAGGTCTGTCTATGTTTTCTGTGCCTAAGAGCGGGAAAAACGTATATATTTTTTCAAGACGTTGATTTGTGGCGAATTCTGGATGAATTTTATGAACTTGTTGATCCAAAAGCAGAGTCAAACTGGACTGTTGTTTCTGTCTCCCCTTCCTATTGACAGTTTTGACAGTTATGAACTTTTATTTTTACAGCCAAGTGTCATCAGGTGCCCGGGGCCAGGCCCACTTCCTATTATGGGTAACTTCCTGTAATTGTTATTTTCCCGCCACTTTTTCTGGTGTCATGTGTCCCATTTGTGTGCTAGTTAGGTTGAGCATTTAAGCCCTGTCTTTTCTGTCAACCATGTTGGATTGCCACAGTAAGTGCATCTGGCTATCCTGACTGAGTATAATTGTATTACGACTTCACAACTTCAAACCGTTCCAGGCACCGCTGTCTGCTATTGGTCCATCATTTTTTTCATACAAAAAATACACTGCGTGACGTCGAATGAGGAAGTTGGTGTACTTGAGTACAATCGAGTTTGCAGACGTTAATTCACAAGCTTTAGCCCCGCCCACTTTTAACAGGTAAATTACCAGTTACGGGTTGTCTGGAATGCAGCATAAGAGAAAGGCTTCCTGGTACTGACCTCTGCCTGTTTAAGACCAGGCCCATTACTGGCCACATTTGGATCATCTGTGTGTACCTGTCTGCCTACTTGTCTACAACCCTGCTTGTGACTGGACTGTGTTTTTTGCTAGTTGGACCCGCTTCAATGTCAATGTTAACACCAACATAGTATGCTCTGACCAGAGCTTGACTTCCACCTGCACCTTGCTGTGGCAATTGTGGAAGCAGAAAGAGAAGGAAGAGGTGATGTTTATGTTGCAATTTGTGCATATATCACACCATAGTTCCTCAATAATATACCCCGTAGTGTTCAGCATCCATATTTGTCCCCCTGACAACAGCAAAGCAATTCCTCAACAGGGAGAATCTTTTCATGTGGCAGTAGCTTGGTCCATAAGTATTTGGCTTAGGGACCAGAGGACGGTTCCTTAGGTCTGGGGTTGACCAAGAAAGACGAGGTGGACTGATAGCTACAAGGGTCAGCCCTACCTCCTGGGTGCCTCATCCTCGGGCACTGAGCATAGCTACCCACTGCTGGGTGGGTCACCTGCACGGATTCAAAAAAGAGTATACACCATTTAGTGTGTGCGTGTGTGTTTGTGTGTGTGTGTGTGTGTGTGTGTGTGTGTGTGTGAGAGAGAGAGAGAGAGACAGAGAGAGAGAGAGAGAGAGAAATCGACGAGAATTCCATTTAAGTGTGTGTGCAGCATGTGAAAATGTCAATATATGCAATTGTTAAATTATATTATATTATATTATATTATATTATATTATATTATACTATATTATATTATTTTGCTTATTTTGCTTATTTTGCTTATTTTGCTTATTTGTAGTTGATTTTTGTTTGCATTTATCTATTTATTTGTATTTTTTGGTTAATTACGATTTTATCATCATTTTGCCTTCTTTAAGATCACATAAATTATTACACTGTGTGTGTGGTAGCAGTTTAGGTTTTGACTTAATGAAATAATTGTTATATTCTCACACACACAGTATTCATGAAATACAACTGAGGTACTGCATATGTTTTACATAGTCGGCTCTGAAACTATTTTTCTGACAGCAATTCACTCGGTGTGAAGCTTAATTTCTTTTTTGGCCACAGTTCATACTACACAATACTACACCCATCCACCCATGAGACAACCAGAGAGCAGTTGGGGATTCTGTGTCTTGCTCAAGGACACTGACACCAGCATTTCCTTTTAAAGGAGCCTGGGATCAAACCCACGGTGCCTGCTTTCAAAATGATGTCATCACTGCTTTCACCGGGTTCACTGTTCTAACCTCCTGAGCTGTCTCTCTCAGCGTGAGAGCCCATCAGCCGTAGAAAAACACGGTTTAGTGATCTGCTCCACCAAAGGGAGCTTCGGTTAACATGAAACTTGCATATTTAGAGATCTGATCGAGAGAAAGCCTTTAGGTGCAGTATTAAAGGAAAGAGTGGAAAATGTTGCTCATTCAGTTTCACAGCACAATCCCCTGTGTACTCTCGCAGAGTCGATCCTGCCAGTTCCCAGCGCTGCTCGCTGACGGGCCCGTCAGCATAAACCCCTCTACTGTGTAGCGCCAGTATTTTCCTTTTCGCATGGAGTGGTGAGGGAGCAGGGTGAAACATGGGAGGGAGGGGAGACAGAGAGCATCTCTCAACAGCTCACAGCTTACACACAGAAAAGGCTTTAAAGCGGGAAATGGCATACGATTGCTTCAGGGAGCCACCACTGCTATTTTGTGTGACGTGGCAATTCTAACAAAACAGGGATATTTTGTATTTGCGGTTACAAAACCTGTTATTACTTAGTCAAAGCATGATCTTGTGAATATCAACCTTTTAGAATCAGCAAACTGATTGCATAAGGAATGTAATGTAATAATTAGTTTAAGGTAAGTGGCTAGAAATACTAGCACTAATGACAAAAAGCAAGATCATCTAAACTGAATTGCAACCTGCTAGTGCAGTGAGCAGTAAAATTAGAAAAAAGATATGAAGAAACACAAATGCAAGTTTGTCACCCTGATTGATTTACTAAAATTCAAAAATTATTTGACAGAACCAGTTGCCCATAAATATAACCATCCTAAATGCAAACAATCAATTTCCCCCTTCTAGTATTGTTTGAAATTATTTGCTGGAGACATTCAATAAATTGTAAGTAACCACATTGTAAACAAATATGGTCTGAAGAGAATTACTATCTAAAACAACCAAGTCCACTTCAGTCGTGCTTGAAATCAGCTAACCAGCACATTCTGTACATCCTGTACATCCCTGCCAACAGACATCATAGCTTTTAGTCTCTGGAACACCCATTGTGTCTATTCTTGGTTTAAAAGATTGACAAGAGTCCTTGTCCTTTTCAAACATGACACTGTAAATTTAGCCTTTGCTGTTGAACATGAGGGTGGGAAAGCTGATTATGCTGCGGCCTTGCTTTCGTATGCAGACGCAGAGACGAGTGACAGCATGAGGGAACATATGGGCCCATTGGCACTCACACATGTTCAGCCCTCCACTTGGTGCAAGAACCTTCATGTTGGTACAAGGCTTATACATGAAAATCAGCTGACATTTGAAACATCGTCAAGCAAGCAGGGTTCAAGAAAACGTCAAACTACCACTGTCCAGCCTTTTGAATGCTTAAGCAGAAATTGAAGAACAGAAAAGAGAAATGGAAAATTCATAAGACATGATAACATATTGTAGACAATAGTATGATTGACAAAAGGATTTACATCAAAAGTTGACAGCAGTGGTGGGATAATAGATCCAAATGATGAGATCCATACTTCACCACCCTGGAACATAAACACACACAAGACTACGTTCTGGATTTACCTGGTCAAAATTCTAAAGGGAAAATCACATCTAGGTAATGAAGATTAATTCAGATTTGGCAATTTAAGGATGTAACAAATTATATAATTTGAATATCAGCTTTGTGTAATGGAACGTTAAAATATGGCGATTTCAAATCAATTCGAGTTGGAATAGAGAGTGCAACAGCAAGACTGAAGGGACAGATTTCAATGTTTCAACTGAAATGAACAGCACCAAGAGCAGGCACAAATGCCTCAATCTCGACTTCCATGTGGGGAGCCACGTGTCCACGCCACAGCCACTTGAGTTTGTTCTCATGAATAATACATTGCTCCCTTCTCTCTCCTTGTGCATGACCCTCAAATGTGCCTCCCATATAAGGAATGGCAGCAGGTCGCTTGAAAGCAGGAAGTAAGACAGTAGGGCAACCCCAAATGAATATTCTTTAGGAAATTGTTTTGTGTGTGCAGCAAAGAAACATGTCTCAAATTACATTTGAATGTAATGAAATTTTTTCTTGCATTATATCCTAACGTAAGAAAAAAAGAAAACTTTAATAAAAATTAGTTTGAATTTTTTTTAGTTTTGAAATTTAGTTCAAACCGAAGAGGTCAAGAAGCATGGTGATCAGGAATGGAAAGGTAACAGGCAAGTTCCAGCTTCAAGTCCAAGGGGACGCTACATCATTGATTGAGGAAAGACCAATCAAGTGCCTTGGGAAATGGTAGGATTTATTCCTCAATGACGGAAGCAGTGTCTCCGTGACAGAGAAGCAGGCTGAGGATTGGCTAAGGAAGATCGAGAGTTTGGGCCTTCCAGGCACACTCAAGGCCTGGCTCTTCTAGCATGGACTGCTACCAAGACTCCTGTGCCTACGTACAATTTATGAAGCGGTGTTGAAAACAGTGGAAGGAATGAAGAAGAGAGTAAACAAGCACCTCAGCAGTTGGCCCGCTGTCCCACAAGCTTCACATCGGTGGGGCTGCACATCAGGTCCGGTCAGTTACAATTAACCCAATCATTGGTGTTCGAAGAGTTCAAGGTGGCTAGGTGCCGGGCTGTGATGATGTACAGAGCCTCCACCAATGACAATGTCTGAGCGCAGGCGTCACCACAAGATCTGGACAAAAATGGGCAGCAGACACTTCAGTTGCGCAGGCAGAAAGCGTGCTGAAGTTGAAAGACATCATCGAGAACCAGTGCTTGGGGCGGCAGGGATTCGGCTCCACTCACTTCCAGCAGTGGGGTAAAGCAGATCCCTGGCAGAGGAAAGACATGATCCAAGCTGAGGTCTGGCGGCTCGAGGAGGAAGAAAGAAGGGCCAGGGCTGTGGAACTTGGATCAGAAGGAGCCTGGATGAAGTGGGAAGTGCTAAGGCGGAAGATCACCTGGCCTAAACTCTGGAGACTGCAGCCTTTTAGCATCTTTTTCCCTCTCAGTTCAGTGTATGATACTCTTCCAATACCAATAAACCTGCACGGGTGGGGAATGAAAGAGGACCCATTCTGCAGGCTATGTGGAGAAAGAGAAAAAATGGCGCACATCTTGGCTGGGTGCAAGACTGCTCTTAGCCAAGGTAGATACCACTGGCGCCACGATAAGGTCCTCAGAGCGCTGGCCAACATCTAGGGGCAGGAGTGACGGAAAAAGCCTCTAGTCCGTGTGAGACGGATACCACCTATTCAGTTCATCAGGGCGGGGGAAAGACCATCAACCTCCAAGAAGACAAAGATGGGCCTCTTGCAGACAGCAACATCATGGGAGATGAGGGCGGACCTGGGAAAGAAGACACTCACGGCTCTTGGAATAGCAGGAAGAGAGAAGAAGAGAGCCGTCTGTAGGTCGGGGGAAGCAGCGGAGAGAGCCTCTTGCTGGGCTTGGAACAGGAAGGAGGAGTTAAGCTGGGAGCCAGGAGAAGATGGGCAGTGACTGGCCATCACTGCTAACCCGCCAACTGGATGGCGTTGTGGTTAAGGGTGGAAAAACCCAATGACAGTTGAACGCCACCTGATGACATCTACTCCTGGCTGAGAGCTGCAGTCATATCTGTATTAACTGAAGGTGGGTGCAGATATGACTTAAGGTAACAGCAGTTGGTGTGAACTCATATCTCCCACAGAAACAAACTCTGGATATCACTATGAATCAAGCGAGAATAAGGCTACATACTCTTTCAGCCTTTGCTCCAGAATCTGTCGCATGCTTGATTCCAACTTCTCTGCCCTACTCTTTCCCAAAACACACTTAATATATTGTCAGTGTTTCTGTTCAATCTTTCACCTCTTGACCCCCCAACTGAAATGTCCCCTCTAAAATATGATTATTTGATTATTTGAAAATTTTCATTATATGCCTCATGGACTTCCCTATGGACCATTCTAATGGAGGAGGCACGGCAACATCATTACATTAGCTGTGGTCCATTTGACGCACTCAGCTCAATTTTCAGGCCCCAAAATGAAGCCTGCCTTGCATATGCGAGTCTTTGCTCATCCTACCAGCTGCATTTTGTTGTCCTCATTAGTGCATAACAGAGATTTACTGGTAGACTAATTCCACTTTAAGAAAAAACAGAAGCATTTCATCAACAATAACACTGCCAGTATCACTAGTTGCTCCATTTTTAACAGAGGGAAAATTTAAATTACGAAGGATTTCGTAAATAATGACTCATGAAAGCAACACTACACACAGTTGTCATCTTTGAAATTGCTGCATTGTGTGTATGTTTTACAGATGAATACATTCTTGTCGTGAGAATTGGGATATCTCTGTAATTACTGTAAACAAACAAATCCTCCATGGAGGCTGCACGCTGCACCTTCATCTAGTCACTACTCTCATTTGGTGGATATTTCCTCATTTCCACTTAAAATAAACTGACACACACAAATACATGGTCACGGTTATTTGTGTTTATACATTTTTGTTTTATCTGTGAAGATATTCTTTCTGTGAAAAGAACATTTGTATTTGGAACTAGCATGGACAAACATGAATTATTTTCATTTGGTGTATTTGAATGACACTTCTGAGTGGGACTTCCCTAGTGTTTCCTCCACTGGGTGGCAGTGTGATGATTCAAGGCTTCTAAGAGACTCAATGGACTCAAGTCACTTCCTCATTCTGCTGAGGAGGCTTATAAGGAGAAGCATCATCACCTGTTCCCCATTCAATCATTCCTGTTTGAACAGGTTTGTAAAGCACTGAAATGCTTAAAACTGCATATAGTTGTTAATCAAGGTCATACGTTCGTTTGAAATCACTTTGTGTGAATCTGATCAGTTTGGGTGGGTTTGTGACCCAGTTAAAAATGCTGTTTTTAGCGGTTCTTAAAATGGCAGTTTTGCACCCTTCTGTGAATGTCACACCGCAGACTTTGTTTTTGGGATGTTTGAACTGCAGAGTTTTGAATGTAAAAAGATTTTGTTTATTTTTGTGTTCATAGTCACGTAAGTGATTTGAACTAAAAAAAAAAAAAGGTATGTATTGAACTCAGTCAATCACTGGCATTTACCTGACGCCTTTCGGTATTAGTAGCAAGATGCTAGCTTGATATGTTTGCATCGCAGGTGCACCACTGGCTATATAAGACATTTAAAGGAACATTCCCTTTATTTTTGTGTTGTTTTGGTTAAGAACATATGATACTACGTTATTGAATATGAAAGTAACTGAGATATGGTTACGTAGGTATAATGTGAATCCCAATGTTTATTGTGATGTGATGTTATGAAACGAATATAAGATACTGTGACCTTGCGCTTCTGATTGATAAGAAAAAGAGAAGAAGAAGAATATAGAAACTGAAACGTTTTACATGACTGCTGATTTAATAAATTCTGCTGAGGAGGCTTAAATGGAGAAGCATTGTCACCTGTGTCTCTTATTCAATTATTCCTGTTTTAACAGGGTCAACCAGGGCTTTCCAGCAGAAGCCCTTATCTGCTTATGGGCCTTGTAACAGGGACCTGTAACACTGTCACAAGCTACAGAGCTAAAATCAAAATTGGAGCACATTTCCGGTGAGGTACAGTATGTCATAAAAAAAAAAGAAATATCCTTAGAGTTCCCTACCTTCCCAGCTACATTTTTCCTTGCTTGGAATCATACATTGTGTCCAATGTGTTAAGGTTAATCAAAGGGATTGATGGGTGAGGAAGAGGGGAACCAGTGCAGAATTTGGTAAATTTGTACAGGGAAACAATTCTAGCCAACTTAACCATATCACTGCTAATGTGCCTCTTTTGACACATCATTCATCAAAAGTGTGATATCTTGGCAAGGTGAATCTAGCCTGTTAGTGGCCAAACAAACAACTTTTGCAAAGCAAATCTTATCCCAGTACGTACCAGGAGAAATCAAGATAATAGTCTATAACACATTTACAGCTCTAGAGATTATATCCCGGAGCAGCAGGGTCAAATTTGAAGACATACAGCTCATGTGGTACCAGGTAAGTCTCACTATTGTGGTGTGCAGGCGCCAGATATGAAGCACCATCGGTGCAGCTTGATAACGATGTGTGATTTATGAAGTGGCACTCACTTTCTGTGTGAGATGGCAACACCAGTCTGTCCAGCAGCAGGAGATAAAGAGTTGCCACAGAGAGAGGCAAGAGCTGTCTCCAATGCCTGTCCATGCTTTTGATGGTCTGTCCTCTTTCCTCTGATCCCGGCGTCTGCTGCTGATTGGCTACAATCTCACACAATCATGTGGTGACACCTGGAGGGAGACAGGACACCGGACGCTGTTATTGAGGACTCAGAAAAGAAGAAGATCATTTTACATATCATCTTTTGTTCACTTTCACTTTTGATCACCTGTTTGTTTGTTTTTCCATTTTTTTCCCCACACCAGCAACATAACCGTTTCAGTTATGAGGCTGTGAAACTGCTCAAAAAATATGTCAGGCTTGGGTAAAGTATCCTTTCGAGTGGCTTTGTGGCACTCACAGGCATATATAAGGCAATACACTACAGCGCTGGCACATACACACATACAAACACACATATTCATCACATCCCCTGCTCCCTCTAAATCCATTCAGCGCATGTCTCAGTGGTCAGAGGGTGAGAGCGATTGGTCCTCCAGACAGATCCATTGTAGGGTTAGCACACTGACACTCTCCCATTCACACCTATAAGCAATTGAGAATTCCCGATCCATCACTCCACAAGCTGCATGTCTTTGTAATTCGACCCCTGCTGGTTTCTAGTCTCTTGGGTCTCCACTCTACATCATTGGTGCTAGAACAACATCACATCACAAAGGAGAGCATTGATTCAACCAATATAAACTAGTGCCTGAAAACGAGTCCCCGATTGCGCCACAATAGTGAAATATGCATGAAATATTCATTACAAGTAAATGCATAAAAAAGTTGAGTTCTTTTCTCTCTCTGGGAAGATTTATGTGTCATAGTCTATGGAGGAGACAACTGATGAATAACAAATGTCTTGCTGAGGCTCTGGAGAGGTCAAAACTAAATATTTATTTGTCAGCATTTATCAGTTCAGTTCTATATTGTTAGGTGTAGATACACAAGTTGGTCTTTTTTATGCAGTGCCATTTTCTCCTTACGGTTCACAAATCACAGGTTGCTCGTGAGGGAACATTGGGTGCACACACACTGTGACCTTTACTCCTATTACATGAGGTATGACTGACAGCACTGGTGAGGAGTCATATTCACCAAAACCACAGACTGAAACTGTACCCCCACCCTCCCTCCATCTCTCCCTCTTTCTCTTCCTCCATCTCTCATCTGTGTGTGTGCCTGTGTGTCTCTGTGTGTGTTTGTGTGTGTGTGCCAATGTGTACGTGTTTGCAAGCAAAGACATGTCACCACTCCTTTGTGCGATCTTCCCACCCAGACCTCAGAGCACACACTTTCACAGCAGCCGTGAGAGGTGACGATATCCGTCTAATTTCCTGCCCATTTGTCTTAATCAAGATGATCCAGAACCCTCATTAAGGGTTATCGGGCAACATTGCAAAGTCTGTTGTACTGTGTAAGCCTCCCGCTGAAGTTGGTCAAACGAAACATTTGGACAATGAACTGCTCAAAAAGGCACTGATTGGACCTCGTTTTCACACACTGACACACACATACAAAATGACTCCCACTAGCCCAATGGTTCCTAACCTGTGTTCGATCGAACCCCAGGGGTTCGTTGAGCCAGTCTTGAGCGTTCGGCGGAGGTCAAGACACACACTAGACACATACGATTCGCAAAGACATGCCCTGCATTGCAATCATTGGCTGCAGGTGATCATGATGCACGGCTTGGCCCATCTGTGCTGCATGGAATTGCTCAATAGTGGACTTCTTATTGTTGTGATGGTACGTTGTGTGATTTCTTTCTTAATATTTCAATTCTTTTCATACCAACTATGTCTAGCAAAAAACAGAAAATGGTCGGATTCATATGTACAATATGGATTCACATATGTACAATATAATATGTACAGTATAATAATATGTACAATGTGGATTCAAGCATATTTACATATCCCTTCCCTGAGCTGCCACAGCACCGTCATGGAGGGGTTTTAGTTCCTGAAATGATACTGAGAGCTAAATTATCAGCGGCCACTGTAGAGGCCCCTGGTAGCGTCTCCCAAGGCAAGGTGCAGTTCCCAAGGCAGGTGCAGTTCAAGTTTTGGAGTTTTATCAGGTGAAAGAGAGGGTTGCATTCCTGTGCCCTCGGGCAGGGGACAGGTGTGCAGGGGACACTGTTGTTTTTGTTTGGACAAAGCAGCAGTGCAGAGCACCCAGCCTACTTGGATGTCCTCAGGAGGGTAGTAGATCATACCCCAACTGGGGACTCCATCGTTTCACTGGGGGACTTTGACGCCCACGTGGACAATGACAGCAGTGCCTAGAGGGGTGTGATTGGGAGGAAAGCCGGCCCCCGATCTGAACCCGAGTGGTGTTTTGTCGTTGGACTTCTGTGTTTGTCACAGTTTGTCAATAACAAACACCATGTTCGAACATAAGGGTGTCCATTAGTGCACTTGGCACCAGGACACCCTGGGCCGGAGGTCGCTGATCGATTTTGTAATCATATCATCTAACCTCTGGCCGCAAGTCTCAGACACTTGGGTGGAGAGAGGGGCAGAGCTGACAACCGACCACAGTCTGGTGGTGAGTTGGATCCAATGGTGGGGGAGCTAGCCAGACAGACCCTGCAGGCTCAAAAGCATTGTGAAGGTCTACTGGGAACGTCTGACAGAGACCTCCATCAGAGAGATCTTCAACTCTGGGAGAACTTCAACCAGATACTGAGGGAGGCTGGAGACACAGAGTGCGGGTGGACCATGTTTTCCACCTCCATTGTTGAAGCAGCAGCCCAAAGCTGTGGCCTTAATGGCGCAGGTGCAATCCCCAAACCCGGTGGTGGACATCGAAAGTAAGGGATGCTGTCACGTTGAAGAAAGAGGACTGCCAGGCTGTGTGTGGCAGTTTGGCTATGAGTATGAATATGTTTCAGCGTCACGACAGTTGACTCTGACTTCCAATGTGTTACGGTTCTCTGATTTTCTGTCCTTTTGTACACAACATGAACAGTGACATGAAGTTTCTCAAACTGTTATATGCAAGTAACACTTTGAACTAAAACGGCTCAATTCACAACAACCCCATTCCAATGATTCATACGAGTGTTTGAGGACGTTACTGGACACATAACAGCAAAAATCAATTGATAAACAAATCTGTGAAAAATTGAAATGTATAACAAAAAACTGCAACAACTTCTTGTTGTGTTTCATTGGGGCTTCCCTGAAGACTGAAAAACTTGTCTGAGAAACTGGTGAAAAGTTAAACAACTACAGACCTTTCACTGGAACCGAAACCTGTCAATGATTTCCTCCATATTTGACAGATCACTGAGGTTGTGTGAGATGGGCTAGAAAGTGTTGGATAGCACATCAACACCTAGACGTCTCATTATTGTTATCTGCTATCACCTCTGCAACAAGGCGGGAGCGCAGGTGACTGCTCCAAATCAGCATGTCAACTTTATTATACCAACATGTTCCATCTAGTAGTAGTTACTGAAAACTCTTGAATTCTAAGAAAAAAAAATTACTTTGGACTTGGCTTCCCTGCAGCAGACATGTATGTTATATAGGGTGGATTAAATTACATCTGTGAGGTGGGATAATTTGTTGATCATAGAACAGAATAAAAGGTAGTCTGGTCATTCTAAACTAAATTGTCACTGCACAGCAACATAACATGCTAAAGTTCCGGTATACATATATAGTATATGTTGATAGATATTTATTTAAGTCAACCACAGAGGAAATGGATAGTAGATACATGATATACAGTATAATCATTGCAACATATTGATCATATGATGTAGTTGCATGTGTGTCTGTATAGTGTATTTGATGGCATTTCACAATTTGACAATCAATGTTTCCTGCATAAGCTATGAACAACAACATCAAGACTAGATCAAGACAAGTGGAGTGGTCACACAAACAAATCACACCAAAAAAAGGAAAAAAAAGTATGTAATCAAGATTAAGTTGCATCTGCGCAATTTTGGTGAAAATATCAATGGGCCTTTTCCACTGTGTGTGACGTCCCTGGGCTGAAGCAACATCGTTGCACTACTCCTCCAGCGCAGAACAATGTTGCTCTCCATCAGCAGCATCTCACAAATGGGAGGTTTTGCCCCAGAAGAGTCAATGTCAACCACCAGCCGCTATCTCATCCGAGCAGACGCTCGACAGGGCCGGGATTGTGTGACTCGCAGCAGGCGGGGGGCGCATCTATCCCTGCACCAGGAGACAGCCTCCCCCAAATCATCTCCCAGAATTCGTGAGCTGTACCAAGGGTTGTGTGTGTGGTGTGCGGTGTGAGGAACATAACCGGGCCCTCAGAGTGAGAGAGAAACAGTGTGAGAATGGACAGAATGCCTTAGCTGATTTTGACTCTATGTGAAAAATCTATCAAAAAAATTAAAAGTGTTTCTCTCTCTAAAATGAAAAAAATATCTGACAGAATTTGAGTGATTTGGATTTATGGACACGGACACGTGGCAAATATCTATTTCATAGGTTTGTTGTTCTTACATTCATTAGTTATTTCTCTGTACTCAACTCATTTTCATTAGTGGCGAACAGTCAACTGTTCACCGCCCTGTTCAAGGGCACTTTGACATGACTCAAGTAGGAGCCTGGAATCAAGCAAGCAATTTTCTGGCCACGCCCTCCTCAGCTATGCGGCCCTTCCTCCATATGCATCCAAGCCTCCAGTAAGGGAGGAAAAGTACTTCCTGACAACAACTTGTCACATGCTGCCTGCTGGGTGATGAAGATGGAGTCCTAACTGCTGCCATGACTGTGTGATCACATCGGGAGCTCAGACAGAGCTGCCCGAGTGTGGATCCACCCTGTCCCTCCTGCTGAGAGGCTTCATCAAATGAAAACTGCTATTCCATTTAGTGCTCACTGCCATCAAGAAGTTGTTTTGTAATTCGTCCTGTGTCTAACAGACTGTTTCAAATTGTGTTTCCAGTATCAAAAATGTGATTAGTTGGGACCATTAGACACTTTTTAGCTAGCAAAGTTCCGACTGTGTAGTGCACAACATTGTCATCTGACCACGTCCTCTCACTGCTCCTGTATCAAAGAAAAATTGTTGGACAGTAACTGCTTGCCGTACAAATGTCTGTACTGTAACTGTACAAGTCCATCCATCTATCCATCCCTCCATTTTTTATCTTAGTCTGAAGCACAACAGTATTCTATGATAATGGAAGTGAGCCACATACGTAATACACAAACAATGATTTCTTGTTTCATTTTGATAAATACATTCTGAACACACTGCCACAGAATGTAAATGACCATGACACAGGGACTTCATTTGAAAGACAAAAGCAAAAGACATTTGGCACAGGAAACTCAACCAAAAGAGAGACAATGAAAAGGAATGTTTTAATAGTCATTTGGATCAAACACTGGCAGCCTGGGGTGGTGCTGGGATTTTCAATTTTTTAGCAATTGCTTCCCCTTGATAATGTGGGACATCAGATGCAGAACTGTGGAAAACTGCAAACATCCAAGTGACTTGAAACCATAAAAAAAATTGAGGGTTGTATTGACTGAAAGGTTTGTGCAGTTTGTGTACAAAAACATCATTGCATGCAGGGAACAAACAACTCAGAGTGACGACTATTATCAACACATCAATCATTACTAAGAAGACAGCTGCTCATGGCGTGTACTTCTCAGATTAACTCTCTCTCTCATTTGCAACATGAAAAACCCGTCACAGATTTGACTTGTAAATACTCCACATATCCTCTCACGTAAGGACACAAAACGATTCACTCTTCCGAGTGTAGCACCAGTGTCTAGCTTATAGAGTCATAATAAAATGATTAAGAATATGGGATTATAACTGCCTTTTTCTCAAAAAGACAACTATTCCTGTTTGAGCATGAACTGATTTGACCTATTTTGTATTTGTGAGAAAAATATGGCCACTAGAACTGGAATAAAGAATAAAAATCAACGCTTGGTCAAACGTGACCATTTGTGATAGTCTCAGTTATCACAGCAACCTTGCATCCAGTATATGCTTAGTCAGGGCGGGATAAAAAAAAAAAGAAAAAAAGAAAGAAAAGAAAAAAAGAAAGAAAAATGGGGCAGTGTAATAGTACAGCTGAAATCAGACTCAGTAAAGAGATGTAAATCCCAAATTTCAAATATTGAGAGAGAAATTTCTGAGAAAATCTGGTTTCATATTCTATAGGGATCTACAGCATCATGGAGGTTGTATGGAAATTTGCATTGTCCCCATTTATTCTTTCTTAATGAAAATACAATTGAGCAGTTCAATCAGTTGTGATTGCAGAATGTCAAAGCCACTTTTCTACTTGCTTAACACGACCAATCGAGCAAATTGTTGAGTAGAAAAAATGCTGAAAAGCTGGCAGCTTGTGCAATAGTTTCATTTTCAGCGAAATAAGTATTATTATTATTATTTTATCAATATTATTGTTGTTGTTAAGAATTATTGCTGTTTACAATGACTAATAACAAAATTGTGTTTGTGCTGTACGTTGTTAAATAAAAATGCAATGTTATACTATTAATCCAAAGTACATACAAGCAGATTCTTTGCATGCTGCGTCATATAATTAACTTGTTCAACAAATGAGAACAAGAGCACGTTTCCACGTCTGAAGAGACGGTTGCGCCATTTCATGATTCTGTTCCATTGCTTTGGCAGAGGGCATTTGAACTTGTTCAGGTTTCAACCACATCGGGATGTTAATTGCATCAGGGATGTTAAAGGAAAACTAATTTGCTAACTGCAGGCATGATACTCGAAGGTGCGTCTCAAACGAAACACGAAGTGTGAAAGGATTAAGTACCTCTGGTGGGTGCGTCATCTGTGCACAGTAATTGCTTTACAATTCTTTAGACTCCTGCATAAGCAGCAACAAGTTCTGAGAGCAAGGAAGCCATCGGCTTGTGAGACTTTCTCCCAGCACTGAGGTCACTGCATCGATTATTGGAGGCGCACACGGCACTTACTCCGTGCTAATCTCATAACGCTATTCAACACTTCGTCTGATAATTCCATTAATTAAGCACGTTCCATTACTCAAAGTCGCCGTGACACATGCCAGTTTTCCATTAAATTCTTGTAATTACATTCACACCTCACACTGAAGCAAAAGAGAGCGCTCATTTTGTCGTTACATATCGGCAATGGATGACCCCCAACACACAGGACACTATTTACCTGGCAGACAGAACTTTAATGAAGGGTAATTATATAAATTTAGGTTTCAGCTGTATACAAGTAATGATAAACATACTTGTATTTCATCACCTGCATCTATCAAGGGACCAAAGCTTAGAGGGATGTTGGAGGATGTGCTGTGTGTAAAAAGCTGAATGACAGCTGAAATTCCAGCTTACCTCTGAAGCAAGTCGACTAACTTCGAAGTGTCAGGCAGCAATTATACACTGACAAGATTTTGCCCAGTGCAAGCTCCCACTTGCTCAAAATGTAGCAGCTGTAAATCAGAGGAGAGTTGGGAACTCATATCAGAGTGTACAGTTAAATTGTATTCATGCATAATAGAAAGTGAAACTACTCCCACTTGAGATCAGCGTTTTTGTTCATTTTGTGGCCTAAACACTGTCTGTGTGTTCTGACGTCCCTTCAAATGGGGGCTTATCTTGAGTGATGACTGTCTGTGGACAAACTCTAAGTCAGTGCCTCCACTGCCTTGCCGCCTTATGGCTCATACAGGTGGAGGAAAGCAGGGGAATGTTCGGCAGTATCCATCACCATCAGGCCTGTCGCCTAATCCATGCAGGCGCTGACACAAACACAAACAAGTTTACCCGGGAGAGGGATTCAGCAATCATCTTACTGTATATGCAAGGGAAAAAGTTGCCAATGAAATTCTCATTATAATGATCATTGATCAATGATCAGAGAATTTTTTTATCTCTAAATTCAATCACTAATATCAGAGGCAGTAATAGTGGCATCAATAGCAGTGAAATACGATTCAATATTCTATAAATGTATGTGTTTATATAGTGTATGCTGTATTTATCCACACACTGTGTGAACATATATGTATGTGTGTTTGTGTTTGTGTCTGCATAGAGTAGACTGGGGGATTGCTGTCACGTGGATAAGTCACATAGCAATTATCCTCCCCATGAGAGGGGGCAACTAAAAGTCTTTTTCCTTTACATTGTCTGTGGTGATGTACTAAGTGAGAAAGGAGTAGCACATTGTGAGTTTAGGTGCGTATCATGTAACCATTTGGAAAATCCTATCCTAACACACACACACCACACACACACACACACACACACACACACATACATAGATACATATGATTAAATTTGTTATCATTTTACTCATTGTTTCATAACTTGGAAACATATTGCTGCCATAAAAGTAGTCCCTGAGATGGCTGATAGCCACTTATGGATCTATACAAAATCAAAACACTGATCTGCCATCTTAACAGTCATTAAAGGCATTTAATTATAGACAGGAAACACAAATGTGAGCAGTCGACCAGCACCAGGAAATGTTTCCCTGTCACACACACACACACTTTGGTTTTGACATGTGGAGCAGAAAAGAAAACAACTGCTCTTGATCACTAATTTTACAGCCGAACACACACAGTCGACTGCAAACCCGTCTTTTCATGGGGAAATCTTTCTCTTCCTGTCAGACTGCACAACTGCAGTTGTCAATATACTTAATGGGGCATCTCAATGCACTGGCTCAGGAAATACTATTCACCTTCTTCAGCAGCTCACCTTTATGATGCTCAATCCATCCATTGTGTAGTTTACAGTGGCGCAGTCATCAGACAACAGAAACACAAATATATCAAGGACAATAGTTGTCCCACCTGTTAAAATGCGTCATCATTCAAGAAACAAAGGCAGAAGAATCTTGAAAGAGTTACTGACTGCATTCCATGCATCATTACAAGATAATGGAGGTTTGTCTCTATCCAGACTTTGTGACATTGTGGAGTTTTAATAAACCGTTATCTTCATGAAACACAGCTGGAAGTCCCTGTCAGCCTCTGCTGAATGATGTCCAAACCTCCAGGTCCTGCTCCTGATGGCACACTGTGCATCTACTGCTGTACGTTCCTACACCTATGCATCCCTACACCTGTGCATCCCTACACCCGTCTCTCTGTCTGTCTGTCTGTCTGTCTGTCTGTCTATCTATCTGTCTGTCTCGCTCTTTCTCAACCCAACCACTCAAAGCTCATTAATGCAGTGCGTCCCAAACTTTTTTCTCAAGCCCCCCTTTGATGACATAAGAATATTGTAAGCCGTGCTCAGCTGTGCTCAGCTTCAGACATGTCTTCATATTCTTTATGCATTCTAAACTCAATCTATCTACCCATTATTGCTGATTTCTGCTATGCATTTTTATACCTGTCTCTGCCTCTATCTCCTTCCCCTTCTCTTTCAACCCAACCAGTCAAGGCAGTTGGCCGCCACCTGCAGGCTGGCCCTCCCGAGGTTTCTTCCCTTTAAAGCAAGTTTATCCTCAGCACTGTTGATAAACGTGTTGGGTTTCTGTGCGTTCACCTAATAGACCTTGACTGTTTACATGTTGAGGAGCTGTACCAGCTCCATCTTGGAAAGCGCCTAGAAATAACTTCTGTTCTGATTTGGCGCTATACAAACTAAATTAACTTGACTTGACTTGACTTGAATCTTGCCTCCAATTTGATATCCTTGGATGGGGTTTTCTCCATAATAACGACATGATGGAGACGCAGATGCGCTTTTGTTTCTTGGTGCTGAACTGGTGTGATCATCACTGATAGAACTGATAATTTTGATAAGCAACTGACCCACAATTTCTCTATTTCTCTATGTCATTATCAGGTGATCTGTGTTTGTGATTTCATACTCCTTGATGTTATGCAGTTTGTCTGGGAAGAAAATGCCTCAAATGTATGCATAGTAATATTGAATTACTTCCTCCATATTAGCATAGCTGCTTGCATGATTAAAATGCATTATTCCATTAATTCACCACTAATTTTGAATGGCCATGGTGTTCAGTTTAAGTAACAGTGCTGTGTTTTAACACCTGTAATGATGCAAGACAGAGGGAAAGAACAAAAGAGTACAAATGAACAAAACAGGGAACGAAAAACATAAGGCAATCATAACACATAACAATTTTGTTTTGTTTGGGATTTTTGTGAAAAGGACACAAAGACCACTACCCGCTAACAGCTAAGTCTTCATCATTCCTGTGAAATGCACTTCCACGACTTTTTGCATAATTTTACGATTCTCACTGAGGGGAAACTACTTTTCTAAGTTAACTTTCCAGCGCTGTGATTAACATTTCCCACAGTGATCGGCAGTCACTGAGCCTTTGAGGCAAGCGTCTTAAAGTGGCATGCTCAAACGCATCACAGCTCCTCATAGGCTGTGTTTGGGACTGCACATTAGCATCAAGTAATCTGATTGACCTCAGCCTCGATTCCCCCCGCACAGAATCATCTTTTATGGTCAAAGTTTTAAACAGAAGAAGAAGAGGACAAAGAAGGGGACACAGACAAGAGCATCACCGAAAGACAAAAAGAAATTGAAGAGTGCAACTTTGCTGAATGATGCCATTGTGCACCGTTGATTAGCTCCAGTACACCACCTATAAAGGAGGATTCAGTCGTTCTGCCGGGGTTTAAATCCTGCAGCCCCGCTGAACCGTTAAAAGCTTTCCTTTATTGTGTCTTACTGAAGCCTTTCTCTGACCTGAGTCCAAAGTCCACCGAGATAAGGAGGCACAGAAGGCTGCACTCACTCAGATGTCCATCGGGGGGGGCGGGATTCGTGCTGGATTCGTGTTGACCTGCTGATGCTGAATGCAATTCTATTTGCCCTTATTTGGATGACAATCCACAAAAATGAATCCATGTCATCTGTGTAACTATTACAAGTTGAAGCAGAGCAAAGACGTGTGCAAGTTATTATAGACTGCAGTTACAATTGTAAACATACATTATCTATGCTTCATCTTATTGATTTTTTGTCGTATTGTGCGGCTCTGTTAAGAAGTCATCCAAACAACATACAAAAACCATAGTCCTTCAATGAAGTTTTATTCTCCTCTCTTACATATTCTTGTCATTCCTTCAAATTTACATTACATATGCATTAGGCCCATGATGCCTCATGAAGGCTTCATGTAGTCTCCACTGGAATGCAGAAAATTACCACATTGGATATTAATCTATGTGTAGGTGCACCTGATCTACACACTACTCCTCTACATTACTCACTTCTTACCAATTCCTCAATTACACCTAATAATCAGGAGAGCCTTTTCATTTCCTATAGCATCTGTTTCTTCTGCCAAGTCTATCATTCAATTTTCACAGGCAATAATTCATTTTTCATTTGCGCAGTCATTTAGCCACGCCCCTCTCATCTCAAGCTTCATCTCCTCTCTAAACTGTGGCCAGATTGTTCTGGGCTCAACATCTTGACGGCCATTCCTTTGTGGGTTCTCAATTAATTGCTCATGATGCAGAGGAGAAATGGTGGATATATTGGACAAAGAATGTTGGAGATGGAGCAGCCAGGTAGGAGTAAAAGAAGAACACCACAGAGAAGGTTCATGGATGGAGTTACATCAAGACAAAAGGGCAGCGCACAATTCAGGGGAAGATTTGAAGGACAGAGCTAGATGGAGAAGGAGGATCCGCTGTGGTGGCCCCTGAGGGGAGCAGCCAAAAAAAGAACAATACAAATTACTCTAAGGCACATATGACAGAAAACTTGCAGGCACCACCTTCAGTTACGTGGAAATGTCCAGTAGCACACATATTCAACCCCTACTTGGGTGATGTGATTAATGCAACAAGACAAAGGGGAAGAAGTCCCAAAATAGTTGGCTGCTCCCTATGGTACTCCTTGTGTCTGATTATGTGACTGATCGAGAGCCGGTGCCAAAGATCTGATCCATGTATGAGGAGGCGAAGAAAGAAGAAAAACGTGGTAGTTGGATGGCTGTGCGTGGGACCGTGCAAGAAAGCACTCCAGCACAACTCCCTACGAGGAAGCTTAGATACCTTACTTTCTACTCCTTTCCCTCCTTGTAGGCGACAACGCTCTTGCTTGCAGCTACGCAACATTAGCTTGTCTCCCCATCCTCAGTCTCAGGACTGGGGGACATGCACAAGATTAGCCATTTGTCGTTGGGGTTAATTACAGGCCCATGTCAGACAGCTGGGACAAAGGAAGACTCACACCCTCAAAGCGCCTTGGATTCGCGTTCATCATCAAAACAAGCCAGACTCACCCGTCGTCCATCATTCTCGCCACGTGATCATTCCGCCAGTCTGAAATTGAGGGCTGCGATCAGTCAGTCTGGCTGTAACATACTCGGCCTCAGTGGCTTTTCACAGTGGTTGTGTCACAAATGAGAGAGTTGCCATTCACTTGACAGGCATAATTCTTTGGCAAACATTCATTGCCAAGCGCTTCACGATATAATTAAAGGTTTGAGTAGTTTTCGTCTCGCCAGTGCAGCAGAAAATTTCAATCACTTATCAAAATTTCAATTGTCAAACGGTAATTTATTATCTGCTTAGACCAGGGGTCTCATACTCGCAGCCCGCCAGTGCTCCAATTGTCAACAACTCATTGAGGTCGGTCAAAAGCCTGGCGAGCGCAACTCCCCCAGCCCCTCTGTCGGCAACTCGCGGAAGTTGGTCAAAAGTCCCCTCCACGCCCCCACCCCTATCAACAACTGGTGGAGATCAGGCGAAAGTCTGGCACACAGAACCCCCCCCTACCACCACCACCTCCCCGCTGAGGACTGAGGACTGAGGACCGCTGATGGGAGCCAGCAATCATATTTGGCCCTCAGTTATTTTTAGTTTGAGAGCCCTAGCTTGAGGAAACATTGAGGGATATAAAATAAATGGCAACTGTGGCCATGGTGCTCAACAAAATGTGCTCAAGACACTTAACTTTTAAAAGGATCATGTGATTATACAGTTAACTTGATGACCACGAACGCCCAACTGGGATATGTTGTTTCATTACATGATATATGTCCAAAAAAAAAAAAACATACAACAAATTCATCATCATCTTTAGAAAAACTTTAAATCCTTTGCTAACTTTTTGAAGTTAAGTCAAAGTGAGATGTATAAAACGTGATACCAGGCAAAGTTATCACACAATAAATAAGAGATAAGAGAAGTTCTATGCCACTTTGAATTTGTTCACAGAAAAAACTTGCCAGAACATGGCACTCGTGTCCTCACTGCTTATCCATAATTATAATTTTTAAGAAAATGAAAGCCTCCACATGATTCACTACAAAGTGCAAAGCCACATTCCTCCTCGACCAAATACTTTGGCCAAGAGACCAAGTCTCTATTATAGCTTGTGGCTCCTAAAAATTGATCACCAAAGACTAGACTGCAGAGTGGATCTGTTAACACAAGTAAGACTTACTTGGTCTGAGGTCACAGACAAGGGCCGGCAACAAGTCGCCATCCTCGCTGCGGCCACATGGAGTGAGTGTTATGAGAGCGTGCCACATGTCTGAGTGAAGCCAAAGGCCACTGACAAACCACAACTCATGAGGCAACACTTCCGGACACCACAGCCGCCCATCTGCCTCGCATCCATAAACGCGGTTAAATATGAAAGCTGTTAACGTGTTCTCGACCGCAGGCTGCGTGCGCCAAGTCACACCATGCTGTTAAGTGCCACATTCCAGCACAAATCTGCGCCTCAGTGGCCACATCCATAAATCGAACCCCTGATGGTTATGACTGTGTGAGTCCAGGTCAGTGTAGAAATACAGATTCAATTGGCTTACTGTATTGCATTTGCTTTCAACTGATAGATTAAAATGTCACATAAGAAAGTAAATCTGCTCTAAACTTGGGCGACAACCTAAGGAGATACATGTATTATTAAAAGGCAATAGTGAGAGTTATGCAGCAGAGCTAACTGGATTTTTTAATAGGGAATGTATAAAACCTTTTTTTTTCCAGCATGCAAGTGCTCATTGTTAATGACAATTTAATAAAATTTTGCTTGATTCTCTGATTAACTGTTCACAAATAACAAAACCACATTTGGAAAATGAGACAGTGACTCTTGTGCTAATTTCATGCTTATTACATACTGTATGTTTTTCTTTTACCGAAATTTGTTTACATGGATGTGGACGGCCTTTGTTGACATCAATAGACAAGCCAACATTGTAACCCTGTCAGATCTTTCCATCACCTCAGCAAAAGCAGAAACTGATTCAAAATTTATAGTAATTTGTGAGAGTCCCCACAGACATTTGTTAATTCTCCTTTTCACTATGTAGCACTTGTCCTGCACGTCTCTGCTATCTGCATACCAGCGTCTGAGTCTGAGAACAGGGAATGGATAATAAATATCCACTCTTCATACATGGATGATGACACATATTTAAAGAATCTCCCATCCCGGCGGCCACTCCGCCGCTCATTTTATCCTTCCATTCAGTTGGGCTTAGTGAAAGCGAGGCAGACTGCCTGTCCCAAACCATAACTCCTGTCATAACAGCCAGCCAGGTGGACTCCTACCGCTACATTCACCAGGCTTGTCGGAACGCATCCCTGCACCTTCAAACACACTCGGAAACAACTCTGGAGGTCCACAGGCTCCACTAAAGCAAACAACAGGCAGACGCACACGAGAGGTTTCTGTCAATCAATTCATCGCATTCATCTGCTTTTGCCAAGATATTTTGCCCCAATGTGCAAGGGACAAAAATCACTGTTCTGCCATGACCCTTCCTTTCAGTGTCATGCTCAAGGGCACTTTGACAATGACCTGTCTTTAGGAGCAGTTTGGGATCCTCCTGAGGTCGAAGGTTTCAGGCAGGAAAATACTGACATTACAAACATGTGTATCCACCTTTGCATTTTCTTGCTACACCATTTCAAAAGGTTTTCAAAAAGAGTGAGACAAAGGGCGCACTCATTCAACAGCAGATGATATATTTTTGTCTTTCACATATTAAATTAGGAGAACACACCAACTGACAAGAGAGCTGAAATCTCGCTTAGTCCGTCCTGCTAATAGACAGTCTGCGGACAAGACTGCGGTTGAACTCAAAAGGAAAACAGATTATTGGGACACCACAGTCCATTGGTCACAGTCCTCTCCACCTGCCTCCATTTCCATTTCACTCAAAACGCTGACACCAAAGCCTGTATTAAAATCCACTGACGTGCAAACAAACAACAAACAAGACTGAAGAATTCAATACCATCACAATCATCCACAGCAAATTGTGGAGAAAAAAAGTAAGAAATCAACACAAGTCTCACATGTGTTGCTTCTTGGAAAAAGTAAGCTTTTCCAGTTTTAGGTGCACTATACGCCAAAACGCAGTTTTGTATTTGGGTGAAGTCCTTGATCCTGTGTTTCCTAAAAAGCCAACCCTTCCCGACAGAACTCAATGGCAAATTCTGCAGTTGAAGCAGCACCCAAGTGGTAGAAATGAGGACTGAAATTTTGGCAGTGTACTCAGATAGAGGCTTAATTATTTGAAATACCTCAGAGTAAGATAAGTGTATTTTTAGAACCCTATTCCTGCCTCACAGTGAGATGAATGGCACGGAAATCAATTTAAAAGGCGCCGTGCCACACTTCGGTTACCCCCAGCTGCTTAGACTGACTTGATCCATTCTCAGGTTGAGGCTAAGGGGAAGTTGTTTTTTCCTCTGAGCGAGCTGAGGTCATCAAAATCCATCTGGTTTTCTGAAACATAGAAGGGCCTTGATCGCTATGTCGGAGGGAGGTCATTCGATAGTCGTCGAACCAAACCCACCGTTTGGCCCTCAACGCCGGTCTGAGCTTTCTTATTTATTGCACCGAACCTTGGAAATCCTAAGCCCTGTCTGTATAAACTCTGTGTGCTAGCGTGAGTAAACAGAGATTATTTGCAAGGTTAAGATACCTAGTTCAAACTTAACTGAACACTTGTAAGCTTTTTTGCTGAGCTGCTTGGTCGGTGAAACCCAGATTCAATCATGATTCTCTGATCATTCTAAAAATCAGAATCATAATCATCTAATCTAGCCAGCAGAGGTGTTGAATCACTGAGGAGCATTTGAATATGAGATTAGTGTGCGTGCGTTGATGCGTTTGTGCGTGCGCGCGTACGTGTGTGTGTGAATGTCTAGGTAGGTAGGTAGGTTTGTCGGGTACTTTATTGAGTGTGTGTCTGTGTGTGGATCTGTGTACCACCATTTCCTCCTTGAAGTTAACACATAAGACCCAGATATTGTCCCAAGCAGGAACAAAAAAGAGAGAATGCGATCCAGATAACCAATACGCCTGCCAATCACTGTCTACTGGTAACATGGGAATTGCCCCGATAACAAGTTTGGGTTACATGCTGTGTTGATCATTACAATGTATCATGAATACACAGATCTGATTTTACAGCATACAGCTGAGCAGAGCAGAGAACACATCTTAAACCCGTCACGACTAAAATGACGTCCCGCTCTATCCTGTCTGGTTTGTCTGGTCTATTACTGGTTGATCCTGGGAGCAGAATGCTTGGTTCCAATTTTTCGGGCTAAAATACACCGTCATCATTTCAAGTACGCCGAGCTGCCTAAAGAATTTGGGCTTTGTTATAAATCAGACAGGTTTAACGGAGCCCCGAACAATACTGCAGAGGATTTTCCCTCAAGCTCCATGATGAGCGCAAGGTTCCTATAGGATGCAGAGGGGAGCCTGCAACGGCCTCCAAAGGCTGCATATCAATGTCTGACAGTTTTAAAAAGGAGGGGGGAGTCATTGCTTCTAGGTGATACAATAATAGTAACCTCGAAGGAGAACAACAGTACAAGCATGCTTTATTTATGAGTGGCTATGGATCAGATTCTCATGATAACAGCTCAGAAAATCTGAAAAATACACTCTTATGCAAATTGAATCATTGCAGCAGCCCTTAGATGTAGAGAGCAAGCCTTGGTGCAAATACACTGAAGTGCTCTACTGGACTTGGAGAAGGGTTGAATAAGAAATAAATCAATAATAAATCAGCCATAAGCCTTACGTTCTCACATCTGAGGGTCCAAATTTTGAATTCCTAACAAGCAGGAGAAGAGGAAAGCAACAAGCTATTCCACAATCTCTCTCACACTGCAGCTCTGGTTAAACATGATGCAAGAATACTCCACCTTCCTCTCATAACTTGGTCAGCACATTTGCCACGCCGCTCTGAGGTCGTCCAGAGAGAGAATTCAAACGCCCACACAGACGCTGACGCCCACAAAGTGTTGATGGTGATCAATTGATACATGTGACCTCCCACAATGGCCACACAAACGGTTAGAAAACCACACAAAAGCGGGATTAGCTCCATTAAGTGCATAAATCTTGGATGCAGTTAACGTGTAGCGAGCGAAAGGCCTTTC
>OMPJ01038944.1:0-24191 GCA_900312935.1 Carapus acus | reverse complement strand
GCTTGCCTTGATTCTTCAAAGCGCTATGCTGCCACAGAGCAATCCAAGTGTCTTTACTTTTTTTCTAAATGTCAGGGAAAAAAGTTTTCATGCCTGGTTTTGAGAGCATGAAAATCTCTGCACTGCAATACCCAGACCGGTCCCGCCCAGAGTATCCAGGGGCAGTACGTGGGGGGAAGAAACATCCTCCCACCGCCAGGTCCTAAAGCCTGAAATTATAGCCCACCCAGAGGATTCAAATGTCCCCTTTCGAAAGCCTCCTCCTTCTCATGAACTTAACTCTTGTGTGGCTGCTGGTGATATGTACAGTATGTCAGTCTGCTCTTCGCGAGCCTTGCTACTTGCAAGCCCTCAAGCTGTCCCTCATTTTTTTTAACACATCAGCATTTATGCATCAGTTGTATCTATGAAGCAGTCACAATCTGCAGCTTGACTCAGATCTCAGATTGGTCAGTACCGTGGCAACAGGCAGATACTGCCTACTGTGCTCTCAGCACAGTGACTCCATTGCTGCCCTCCCCCCACCGCTCACATATGAGACAGCGGAGGAAGTACACCCAGAGGAGGCCATTGAGTCAGCTAAGTGACACTGCGAATTTACCGCGGTGCATGATGTGGGAACATAAACTCCAGCTGCTCATCCAAATGGGGCACAATCCATCCGAGTCCCACAGGATCAACCTCAAGCAGAATGCCAATACAATGGTGCAATGCAAATAGAACTTCAACGGATTAACGCATGAGCACCATTGATTGCATGGATGTCATGACACCAGCTCCGAACACAACTAACAAGGCTTGTGAATGTTCCTCATGAATGCAGAGACATCCTATCAGGGTCAGTCATGTTCTCTGGCTCTGTCCTGGCTTTCTCATGCTAGTGTGTACAATGACCTGTTGAACCATGGTACTAAAAGCAAAGTGGCTGTCTTTAGCGTTCACTTTTCCTGGAGTGTTTCATTCAAATTGGGTCAGATGATGAGTTCCTCAACAGCTCAGGTTGCTTATGAAAGACTTTTGATGAGGTTGCAGCACTTTCTATTCTTTATCATTTGACCTACACCATGAGATCTTCTCTTTGTCTCGATTGGGACGTGTGGAGAGAATGGAAACTGAGCGCAGGGTGAAGTCTCCCTGTGAATGCCTGTCTCTGCTCCTGCGTCATAACATTTGTGTCCTCCCCCTCTTCATGGGAGTTGCCTCTGTGTTCAAAATGAGAATCAGCGACCAGAAGTTCACAAAGGATGTACATCCGGCCACACAGCCGCTCATCTCTACTGGTCATTGTTACAGCTGTGGTCTCGCACGTACAGGAGGGAAAACAATCACACGGGCATCACAGCACAGCTAACAGAGAGAGGCAACGTGACTTCCTCTGGGAAACCACACATAACTGAGTGAAATGAGTTGTGATGGGTCTGAAATGAAAATGATGCTCAATCGAAAACATGGCCTGAGCCACTCAACCAAGCCATTAATGGCTTTCCTGACTTCTTCGGCAATATATCAAGGACAATCAAATAATAACAAAACTCTTTGATTATGTGAGGAAATGCAAATATTGAGTGTCTGTTTTTGTTTTTGTTTTACCTCTTCTCATTTTTCAAGAGCTGTGGGCTGCTTAGCATGGTTACGATTGAGTATTTGTGAGTTCATTTAATTCAGGCATTGTTTTCAGAGCTGTATGGGATCGAGGCAGAAGCCGAGTGATTTCTAGATGTCAGGGTTACTTGCTTTGGTGTCCTTTATCTGTAAGGCCACAAATCCTGTGGAGGTTGACACGAGCGATGGAAACAGAAATTCTCAGAGTAATGCCTTTTTTTTCATGGTTTGATAATAAGGTGAGCAAGAAAGCTTGTGACTATGAAGGTCACCAGTATCTAATTTACAAAATATTCTGATACATCAACACATTGAATGCCACCTTACATGGAGTTTGAACGTGGGGCTTACCAGTGCGATTGACAGTCTTGAGGACTGCATGGTTTCATCACTTGATAAAGTTGATCACCAAAGGCTACAATGAATAAAAAAACACACAAACTCTGGCAGCACAACCTACCCCAAAGTGAAACAGACTTGCTGGGCCCCCTTTGATTGGTGGTCAAACGTTGAATGAAACCTACTTTACTTTTGCTCCAGTTGAAGATTTGATTTGGATGAATCATCTTGCCTCATATATTTTGGCATTGTAATGTGTGAATATTTCGCCTCTGCAATTCATCACTTATGATTGTGTTGCTGTTCGTGGTTCATTTTATTGTGAGCCACGGACACATGAAGGCGGTAGTTTGCAAACAATTGTTAGAGGCACCCTCTGGTGGCGGCGACAGCGGGTCTCTACCTACCGCGGAACTGATTATATTGACCACTAGAGGTCGACAAAATGCTAAGTAAAAACGACTACCAGACTATTCTGCAATTTTACAGCAATCTTGCCAGGGATACCACAATCATTAGCACAACTTACGCTACTTCTGATAGCACGGTGTTCACTCGTTTTCAAATCCAATAGTCAGAGATAGAAATTGACAGTGAGTGCTTGGAGCAAATTTGAAATGATAGTTTGCAAATTGCATTGTGGGCAGTTGCTTTCCAACTGCAGACATACAACAACACAGCTGCACCAAGTTGATGTTCTTCTCATGGCGATGTTGATACCTGAACTACACAGCTAACGCAACCTCAAGAGCTCTTTTCATGAAGCAACTTTTGGTAAACCAAAACACTCAAACAGACAGCTTGAGGGGGTCAAGCACATTTTTGTTGAGACCATCAGATAGTCAGTGCCACAGGTAATTGTATGGGATTAGAGATACGTGACATAATCACTTCAGGCCAAAGGTTAATCTCTGACTGCCAGGCCTGGAATAGGTGCCCTAGAGGGTGTCACTTTTCATTCACGTGGCCAGGTGTTGGTACACACATGTGATGAAAATGTGATTGAATGTGATGCAATAACCTATGCAAATCTACTGTTTTGTATAAAAATGGTCAATACACCAATTTGTGGTCACTGGAGTTTGTCTTTTTTTTCCATTTTGTGTTTCTTGACATGCTCCACAAATTGCCTCGGACAACTGATGTAGGTTTTGGAAATGATGGCTTGCAAAAAATCTATAAACAAATACTTGTGGAAAGGTAGTCATTAAAAAGAGATCCAAATCCAATCCTCCCAGGTGGCGAAAATGAATAAAAATCAAAGATGCGATACAGTATGATGGCGACTGGCTCTGCCTTGATTGACCAATGTGGAGGGAAGTTTAATGAAATTATTTCTTAACCTCCTTTGAACCGCAAGTAATCACAGGCAACACTCAAAGCCTGCAACATGAATGGCATAACACCGCATAATACCTCTCTCTGTTAACTACGCCTTGTTGTGTTGTGTCTCCCTCTCACTCTTTTCTGTCTCCTCTCAACTGGAGGAACTCATATTCCCCCTGTTGCAAATAAATGTCTTACATCTCTGCCCTGGCCATAACTAAAAAGGCTACGATTTAATCTAATGAAAATTGAACATTTTCTCTCGCTATCCTCTGTTGTCATTTGGTAGTTTTGACCCCTCTTATCATCCTCTGTCAAGATGAGCCATGCCATTTCCCATCACTTTCATTGACCTGTTTGTCATTCAACATTTATTGCGTTTATTTGACATCATCAATACACAGAGATAAGAGGAGGGCAGCAGTGGTTACATGATGGAATATACGAAAATCAAATTTTTCATTTCTGAACAACTAAACAAACACACCCCAAAATTGGAGTTGGAAGATATTGAATCAAACGCATGAGACAAGATCCAGCCACTCAGCAGCAAAGCTGTCTGACATGGCACGGTTGCATATGACGCTGGTGCACGTTTTCAGATGCTTCTCTTTGATTATGCATCTAAAATGTATGCAGGTTAATAATTAATGAAGAGATTGTCAAAGTGGCCTCTCAGGCTGCTCTATTACTATCTTTTCAGACCGAGCTTCCTCAAGTCTTCCCAAAGCTTAGGCCTGGGTAACCTCAGGACTCAGACCCAATGATGTGACCATGTATATGGGTCAGTTGATTTGTTTAATCTTTCTATACCAATGCAGCCTTTATATTTATTTGTAGATGCCATGTGCATCCTGTTCCCCTGCCTAATACGGACATGATATATTTCTAGTTTTCTAAACCTTTAGTAATCAGACAATATTTTGATCATCCTTTGGCTGCGAGTCTCTCTCCGCATGTCTCATATTTTCAGCTTGATTTGTCACTTCCTTTGTCGAATAAGTCTTAGATTTATCTGAGGGGGAGACTACATAAGTATATTACTATACTCCTGAATTTCTACCTTAAATTACCTATTAGTGTAGTATAAGGACAAATTATGTCCAAAAAACGGATGTGGCCTTGTCCTCCACATGTACAAGAAAATGTTGACCTACATAAACAGGTGTGTGCTTGTGGAAGTTCTATTGCACCAATTACACTTATTTGAACTACTACTACTACTACTACTACTACCACTACTACTTCTACTACTACTACTAGGTCGTCCTCAGGCGAGCCTTCCATCGTCGTTTCCAGTCATCACTTATTTGAACATGACCATTTAAGTAATTAAACTTTTTAACCAAAGATGTTTGGGCTTCTGAGCAGGACCTGGATTCCCTCTTTTTTTGGCTGTAATATAAAATAGAATTGCGAGGATAAACATTCACACTCATTCCCAAAGAATACACATGGACACACAGTACATAGACATTAGTATTTTTTTCCCCTTTAACTCAGAGCTTTTGATTACTGTAGACTGATTGCAAGCCTTCATGACGTATTATTGTGGTAATGCATGTTTGTGTGTTCTTCCTATAAGCAGCTACCTTTCCACTCAGGTCGCCTCTACACGAGAAACCTACATCCACACTAATAAAAATAACCACTTCAGCCGACGCTCACTGACTGACACCAGTTTTAAAATTACAATGTGGAGGATATTTTTTACAGTGTGCAATGTTAGCTCCGCCCCTTGGGTATCGTGGGGATTACAGTTGTACTTCTCTATGAAGGTGCGTCTGTATTCAAGGAGAAACTATTTCAGAATTTGATAGAAACATTCATTGTTTGCTCGCTTCACCTAAAGCGTTGGTGTGGAATAAGGCTCAAATAGGTGCGTTGGTGCTGCTGGTATGTCTCATGTAGCCGCCGAAAGTTACTTCTATCAGAATTATCAGATGAATTCATAAACGCATTCGAAGACATGACAACATCTCTGGAGAGGATAACCGATTAAAAGAAAACTTGAACGACGTCGCTGGTCGTCCAGAAAATCGTCTGTTTTGCTAAGAGGGTAAGTGTTTGTGCGCACTTCATCGGATTATCCTCATGTAATCTGAGAAACTGTCACTCAGCGATGCAGTGTTTTGGTTTGTGGCCAGTTAAGTGATCACGAAATTCATTTATTAGCCATGCTGTCTTATTAACCTTTCCCTCCCCCCTCGCCTCGGACCCCCCTTTTCAACATAGTGCCGTCAGAAATCTATCTTTGCATTGTTGGATACTTATTGATTTCCTCGCAGACAATGCATAATTATAATCCCGCATGTAAGTAGTACATTGAATTGTGTGAAGACACAGCAGGGAAATTCACGACTTTTACGAAATAAAACATAAATGTCTGATCCTTGCCATACTATCAGTCAAGTTACAGTTGTCCCTCTGTATCAACAATTGTTCGGTTATCTTGTATAATGGTTCGCTGAGTGGCAAAATATGATGTTTTCCCCAGCAAATGTCTAAATAAGAATCAGAACTGCGGGGATGTGATGTTACAAATGGCATCTTGATCTGTCCTCAACCCAACTCTCACCTCTTGAATTTGTCCTCACATCACCACCTTCACTGCTGTGGACTTCTCTTTAACATGGAAAAACGAATCGACTCATTTGAAATAGCCTTTTTTTTTTAGCCAGTCCTCATCTGTCCTTGTAACAGGTTGCTTGAGGAAATGTCATTGCATAATTAAGGCATTTCACTTTTAACCTGGTCACCTGCATTCCATCTTTTCAGACCAAAACAAACATAAAGTGACTTTGGCAATCCAATGAAATGTCATCAGCTCTGATGGACCATAAATCAAGCCTTAATTACATTGCTTTGTCCTTTTGTCCTGGAGATCTGATTAGTCTTAGACATCTCTGCATGCCACGTTTCACATCCCTCTGTCCAGAGCGGTGTTCCTGCAGTATCACTTGCAGTATCTGTCCAGACTAAATCAGCTGTAATGAATCAAAGTTGGCCGGCATATTGGCAGACGAGGTTGGCAGATGATGTGCAGGACAGGGCAGGATTTCAAAGCTTTGCCAAGGCAAAATTCACTTTCTCAAGCCTCTTTCATGCACCTGATGTTTCCAGCTGGAAAATGTCGTAGTAGGTAAATTTGTTTCCCTCAGACAGAAGCGTCAGTGCCAGTTTGTGTCCTCAAGTTGTTCTCATTGTGTTGCTTAATCACTGTAGGGTACTAATGGAAACTATTTTTGTCTATATCCACTGGAAGATCAAGGATATTATTAATGCATGGGTATCTAAATTTCATAAAGGGATGAACAATGGAATGAGTCTGGAAAAAGGCGACACTGACCGAGATAAAGAACTAATTATAGACAGCCATGACTGTGAGACTTAGTGGATTATTGTATTATTATTGAATGAGCTCATAATTAAAACTCCAGCAGCAACTTTGACGCAGTATGGTGCCCGCAGCTATTGTCAGAGGTTGGCATCAATCAGGTTACTTTTAGAAGCTTTGTGTCCAGGACAGCCTGAGGTAGTACCGATTTTGGGAGCAAAGGTGTCTTGAATTCAGCTGAATCCAACAGGGGGACAAATTGGAGCCATCATGTGCAAAGGTGATGATGACCCAGTGTAACATGTTTTGGCTTTTTTTGTCAAGCAGACGCCCTGTTGTCCCTTGTAGATGGTATCATATACTATATATTAGTAGTAGTAATAGTAGTTGTAGTTTATTTTGGTCCATTAAACAAACAAACCAACAAAACACAGCTGAACTGATACGTAAATTAACCAAAAAAAGGGGTAGGCTGAAGCCGTAGTGTATATGATGCCCACTCTGTTTACAATGCATCACACACACAAAAAACAAAAGATGTTACAGATGTCAAATATTCTGAAACGTGATACAGTGTATTTGCAGGAGAAGCTGCCAAAAGTTACTGAATATTCTTCGTTGTATACTAAAACTTTGTATTTATCAGTCAACAATTTGTTTGATTTACATAGAAAGCTAAACATTTTTCGTTAATCACAGAGACTATTCCACAGGTTTGCCACCTCGATAGAAATGTATCTACCGTATGTGTTAATTTTGTCCGTACCTTTATTTTTTTAAACATACAAGTTCTCCGTAGTTCATGCCGACCGCATCTGGGTGAGAACATACTACTATTCTTATTTGTGTTGAAGAAATAGTGAAAAATGGCAAAGACAGGAAGATGATCAGTTTTGTCTTTTATCAATAACCGAGCAGTTATTTCAGTTTCAAATGTATTTTTAAGTATGTTATGTGTATCAGTGTGGCAGTGTTGTTCAACAGTATTGTTATCCCGCTTGGTTTTAAGATTACAGGAAATAGACTGCTGCAATACATGGAAATGTTGTTGTTTTATGTCTATGTGGGTTCAATAGGTCAATATTTACACCACCACATACAATTTGAACCTTATTACTATTCAGGTTCCCAAATATATTGGCTAGATGTTCATTGAATGTAAGATCCTGACATTCGAAACACACAGTTGTCAACTATATTTTTGGATTTCTCCACAGATTTCAGTTGTTAGACATTCCATAATATTAACTACAGTATTTGACATGCTTTGGATTAAGCTGCATTTTAAAGCAGTGTCCACATACAAGGTGACGCCTACCCCTTTTTTATTATTCCTGTTGATAGTACACAACTCATACCCATCCAGTTCTTCATTATGAGCCTCATTATGAGCATTATGAGCAGCTATTACACAAAATATGGTTGTCCTTAGTTTGACAGTAATTTTTATGCAAACCTCTACTATTGAAATGTATAATTGAAGAAGACCCTCCTGTTCATCTGTGTTCATCTGTGTAGTATTTGCAATTAGTATTTATAAAAGTGGCTTTTATGGTCAAGTTCATTGTCAATGTCATACATTTTATATTAAATGTGGTCAAATGTTTTAAGGTTCAAGCTATCATACTTTGTATATAGACTATGTACATCATCAACACAGTCCAGGCCAGTGGGGGAAGTCCCCTCGTCGTTGACTTTCTACAGGAAGGAGTGGTCCATTGCAGGATCTATGGACAGGACTAGTTTTTGTAGTCCTTGAGATATATTACTGTGTTATCTCCAAAAAAACTTGTGGGACATGAATAATGTCCATCTAAAAGATGAGAAGGCAGAAATAAGGAGTCTCTACACTGGACCAGACCCAGAGAATCAGAGGAGAAAAGGGAAAAGATCCTGCCATTAAGCTAACTGACCTGTGAGAGAGTTTTTTATAAAGCTAATCTCAATCGCAAGTATCTTCATTCTCAAAGTGCTCATTACTACAGTATATTTCTCAAAGGTAAAGCAAATGTGTTCTTCATCTACCATTTTGTAGCAAAAATGATTTAAAGTGTGTATTCTATTAGGAGTCACTTGCAATTGTCGCTTGTATTGATGCAAGTCTCTCAAATTTTATACCACCATCACCTTAGCGTGGTCCATTTGATCGTATGAACGCTTTTCCATTCCTTGTCCAGGTTGCTTGGATTTTATTTAGCATTCTGAGGGCGTTGCCATGCCAAGCTATTGTGTTCATTAACATACAAACCAGAACCTTAAAGTTTTTTGGCCTGTTTAAACGCTTCCACCTCTGGCCTATGATTTATAAAATTGACCACAATTGTTGGCTTGTTTCGTTTATTCTCGCATGGAAGAGTGTGACAGGCTGAGATTTGTTTACTGTTCATGTAAATGTTTTTACTTGTCAGAAATTGAACAACTTCTGTATTTGTGAGAGCAACTTTAGTGTCCGAAGTGTGCAACTCCTCAGTTGGTGCATCCTCACCGTTGAGCTCCCTTGCTGGGCCAGTGACATAGCTTCACTGTCTTCGATGCTTTCTTGTCTCCAGCTCGATGATTATGAGATCATCAGCTTGGGAATACTGCTCCAGGTCATCAAACCTTTGTTCCAGCAACACAATCCTTTTGATTGATCGTAGCCTTCAACTCACGGATCTCCTCCATTCAGCCTATGAGGGATTTTTTTGTTGCTTCACCACTTTAGTGATCTCCACAGACATGAAGTTGAGAACTTTTCATCTCTGCTAATTCCTCTGTGAGTATTTTGGTGGTAGACATATTGATTCAAGTAGGTAACAAAATAAAGAAAAATGAAAATGAAAAAAAAATTCTCAGCACTTGTCTGCCACCAAACACCGGGTACTCTCTAAACCTTGACCTTGAACACTTGTATAATACTGTCCATAGAGCAATGATTTTAAATGGATGGTACTGTGTATACGTGGTCTTTGATACATTGCAACTGGCCTCTGAACAGAAAAAAGCAGCCATCATATGTGAACTCTCTGGGGTTCTTGCATGCCGTTACTTGCAATGCATCTCCCCCAGAGACAAACAGGACACTCGAGAGAGATCAGATGTCTGAGGGTGAGTGGTATCACCCCTGCAGAAGAAGTGCACCATCATCACCACAGATAAAGGTTGCTACACTGTAGTGGCCAAATCTTTTGGACAAGCTCTTTCCTGGCCACAAAGCTCTTTCCTGGCCACAAAGGAGTCTTTAAGTTCAGACAGGAGCTCAATCTTTACCCGTGAGACACCTTGAGTAAATATTAACATTGTTCTCCTCTAATAAAATGTATTTCCAGACAGAGGTGCAAATCCACACTTGCAGGTCTCGCCGGTCTGCTAGTCCTCATAAGCCCCTAGTAAATCACATCGACTTATTGAAATCAAAGCTATCAAAACAATAAAAAGCTACATGAAAAATTCATAGCACATTAAACTGGAGCGTCCACTGAACAGGTACGCCTCCTTCTGCCCTAAGTACGCCAACAAATCAAAATTGTCTCACTGCTGTCTCTGCTGACTCATGCCTCACATACAGGGAAATTACAAAAACCCCTTTGGACTACAGAGAAAGATACCTTATGGTCTGTTGGTATAATGGTACCAGACATGTTAATCCATCTGTGGCGGTCATTGGGTTCTGCGGCCATCGTCTCTCAGAATTGTCTGTGTGCTTGTTCACAGTGGTGACACTGTAAACAGAGACATTCCTGAAATGCTCAGGACTTCGTGGCACGCAGGTTTTTGTGTGGACAGTCGATGCAGAAATCGCTCTTTGGCTGCTGAAGGCTTTAACTTCCTGTCTAAGGATATCAGCCTTGGTGGTTTTTTTTTCTAACATATTCAAGTCTAGCAACCACCACATGGTTGCAGATTTTGAGGAGTTCAGCACCTGACCTACTCATTTGATGTCCCCCAAATTGAAATGGCTTTTGCTGCAACCCAATTGACCTTAGATGTAATAAAAAAGGCACTTATATGAGAGAGGAATTAAGTTCCTCCAGTGCCCTTAGTTGAGATACGTGGCTGTGAGGAAGATCACGTGGGCCCACTCTTATTAAATAAAGAGCCCACTCAGAGAATGATTTTGCATTCACTCAGAGCTTTCGCTTTTGAAAGCTTCTAACAAGAGAGGAGTGAGGGGTCTCGCTCCGACAGACTGAGGTGCTTTAACCTCGGGTGCGTGCTATAGAACCACTGGGGAGACGACAGACCCTGAATAGCTGTACTGATTGCAGTTCCACTCAACTTTTGCCCTTGTTTGGGGACAGTCAAGCCCTGAATGTAGAGAGACCACAAATACCAGACATAATAATAAACAAAAAGGGGAAAATACTGTTTTATAGGTGTAGGTTTGCAGTTGAGTGTAAACAACTGTCCAAAGACACAAGCTGGTGCCACAGCAGTGTTTGCGTGTAGATGATAGACCAGTCATAACTAAGGGGACATTGTATGCTTAGTCCTCGGTATTTTGAAAACAGTGTTAGAAAGTTGAATGTGGTTTTGGGATAACAGCTGGGTGGTTGCCATTTAAGTGGGGTAAAGGTAAACCATAATGTGGAGTACTTGAGGGTATTTTTTTGCAGACCAGGCTGCACATGGGGAAATAGAAGTGGTTATGACAGTATGACAAAGAAAAGGAAGGACAGCTGAATCTGATGTTGCACCTGTCTCTTCCAAATGATGAATTTTATAATTCAGTTTTTATGCCTTTCCGCTCCAAGAGAACCTCTCCGTCTCATAACGTAAGGGGTTTGCTCAGTCTGTTGTATGTGAATTTATAAAAGTCTTGACCCAACCTGTCGTTGAAATAGATGTAACCACACACAGACCCAGACACACACGCTGTGTTGTGGTGTAATGGCTGTGCCAAGAGATAAGAACAAAGCAGCAGTTTGTTTTGGAGGGGGAGGTTGACCAGGAAACAGCGGCTGCATCTCTCATCTATCCTTATCACACTCGCAGACAGATGATTGCTCACTGGCCTCAGTCATTGGGAGGATAAATGAGTGTGTTCAGGCGCATCGGTCTCAACCCCTCACCCACTTAAGCTATTTTAAGCACAGCCTGGTGTTTCTTTTATAAAATAAACTTGGTGTGAATGAGATTGAGGCTCTTGTGTATGAGTAAATATTTGTCTCTGGGTAATACTGACTCGTAAACCAACTGTTGATATAAAATCTCAATGAACCAGGAATAAAGCAGATTCCATCCAAATATTCTCAGGTTTTTATGTTCCAGCTTGTCTGCGTCCGTCACACTGACAGCTTTCTTAGTGTAAAATTGGATAGTCTGAAAATATTGTGCAAATATGTTTGGATATGTAGTTGAAATTTCATCCGCAAATGCTTTTGAACGCTCTCACCAAAAACGATTGTGTTATTGGTGAAATCAAGTGCCCAGGGTCCATGGAGACTCCTCAGTCTCTTGAGTCTTTCTTCAGCTCATCAATTGATCAACTGAAAACCCAGTAGATTGACAGAGGCATTAGTTTCTTGAACCCTGACCAAATGGTTTGGAAAAATAATCAAGACAAAATGATAGTATCGTTGTAAACTGCTCTAAAGGTGCTCACATGCCTCACTGGTCATTTTCTGAAAAATACCCCAATGGGAAAAAAAAAGGCCTGTTCCCCTGCTGTCAGATGGGTGAGACATTAGCATCTGTAGCAGAGAAGACCAAAAAAAAAAAAAGGACTCTGTTAGTGCCAAGACATTTTTACACCAAGGCAACACGCCTCTCTCGGCTGCAAGAGTGCGTGTGAGAGCAACAGGCTGTCTGCTTCACACTGTTTTCTTTTAATTGAAGCTGTTTTTATGAAAGGCTTGTGTCATTTCCATAGCAGCCGGCGCGATAAACACCAAGGCATTTTCAGCCACGGCGCACAGCAATAGACCTCGAAATAGTCTGTATGTTGGTGTTACTGCAGAGAATATTCAGTGTTGTACTCTCAGGGTCTCCATGTTATGGCCACTTTTCCAAAGTCATAAACCCCTCAGCCAGGCATTGGTTGTCTTCTTTGTGTCTATAATGTGGGCACCATATTATTAGACTGTCTGTTCCAGACGTGACTCATCTGTTCAACAACATGTTGGGTGCTCTTCTTCAGCTGTTGTTACTCCAAACAATGCCATGGGTTGTCAACAGAACCATGCTGTTTCGGAAAAACACACCCCAGCAATATTTCATGATTTGGTGTAACACTTTGTAAATCCTGTCTTGTTTTTTACCCCTTTTTTTTGCCCATAGGTTTCCCTGTTCGGTGTGGGATGTTAACAACCTGGTTGCGCGCAGAGGCTGAAGGAGCATGGTGAAACACCAACCCTTACAGGTCTATGAGAAGCAGCTCTTTGTGTCTTTTGTCACTGGCATCTATGGTTGCCGCTGGAAACGCTACCAGCGTTCCCAAGACGACAGCTCAAAGGTAGGAAAATATTTCTTCGCATGCAGATGATAAGGCTGATAATCCACGGAAACACTATCACACGAGGATATTTTTAATACGTCTCATAATGATGCCGCCTGTCACTATGCAGCCTCTATTGCATTGAGGAGAAAAGGTGAAGTGAGTCCAACCAAATACAATTAGGTACTATTCTACTGCCTACTTATCGTACAAACGAATCCAGCACTGGGCGGTAATTTTTGTCTGTCCTATAATAAAAATGTATAAGAGCAGGATCTGACCGATCCTGTTCAGAATGTTTCACACTTATAGGCCAAACTCTGCTGAGTTCATGCTGATAATGCTGACTTGTCATTTTTTCTTTGCTCATAGATGTGTTACAGTACCCACTTAGCAATACCGCCACAATTAGCAAACAGCAATTGTCTTTTGCCTTTCCCACCTTGATTTAGACAACATGTCTACTCTGCTTTTGACTTTCATTTTTAATCTTTAAACTACAACTTTATTGCAGTTGAGACCTTCTGCGGGTAGACCAGTCTAGACGGAGAGAGGAATAAAGTTTGTTTTTTTGACCAGTCTGCACGTGTAGCCACACAATCCTGCTGAGGCTGCACCGAAACATGATCCTGACTCCGGTGTAAATGAGCAATTTTACAATTGTGAGGTTTTGAAGAGACAAAAAATGGGTCAAGCTTTGTCAAGTGCAACACAAAACTACTTGCCACAAAATTAAAGTGTAATCACAAATGGCCCACCCATGAATTTTGATTCTGGAATCCTTCTTCGTCCTTCGGCCGCTCCCTCCAGAGGTTGCCGCAGTAGATCTCCACCTCTCCTTCTCCACCTACTTTAGTCTGTCCAACCATCTCCTGAAACACCCACTGCCCTTATGTCTTCCTTAACCACATCCATGAGGCCTTTCTGTGTTATTCTTGTTTTCCTCCTACCCGTAACCAAATCATCTCAATCTTGCCTCTCCACCTTCTCCCCAAATGGTTCCACCTAGTTGTTCCTTTGACAAAGCCAAACCAAACATCATGGCAGGTCTCAGTTCTCTGTTGTAGACCTTTCCTTTCGATCTAGCTGCTATACTTCTATAAACAAGCACTGCCGGCTCTCTCCTCCACCCATGTCACCCTGCTTGCATTTGATTTTTGATTCGGCTATGTTTTGATTCTGGAATTACAGGATCAAACATTCTAGAACCTGATTTCATGCTTGCGCCTTCCACTGAATAGACTCTTGAGTAGAGAACGGATTTTCCCCACCACCTCGGACCACATCGAATCTGAAGATCCGTGGAGTTGACCAGTGATTGACGCTTGAGGAGTTATATGACGAGATTATCTTTACCTGCTTTCAATCAGGCTTATTCCAGGCGATACCTTAAAATTCCAATGTCTCTCACCAATGTGAGAGATTTTCCATCATACGCCTTTGAGGCGGCGATTGTATCGGTTTGGATCTATGAAGCAGAGCCAGATCTCCAGCTGTGATGAATTCCCACTGTGCAGCCCCAGCTCCCGCTGCTGCACGTCTTCTTTGATACAAAGAGCTAGTGCCTCGGCCATAAATTAGCCCATTTACTGAACGTGTGACCCCAGCACTAATGATGTGCTGACCGAGAGGGAGGTATACAAGCACACAGCTGCCTCTCTCCTTTGACTGCTCCATTTGCAAAGCATCACAGAACGCGCACTGTACACACACAGTCACAGAGGCTGCTGTTCATGTGCACGCACACAGCAGCGCTACATAACCACTGTGATGTGGGTGTGATTAAGTGCTCGGACTGTGAGCTGAGTTTCTGCTAAGCACTATCAACGCTTCCAAGTCTGACCACAGCTCGCAAATATTTACGCCGCTCAACGTTTGTCAGATCACTCCTTGTTCACCCTGTCCATTGAGTGAAGGATATTATCAAAGAAGAGTGAAGGGTTTACTGTTCAGTCTTCATCATTTCAGTAGATTGAGAGATTTCTGCTTTCAAAGGTCTTAGCTCACATTTTACATTTTCAAATGATGACCTAGCCCCCAAATCTTCCTACTTCGCATTCCCATCATCTTGAAGGGTACCTGTTTATGCTGGTTTGTTCCTTCTTTAAGAGGGTCCATTGTCAGTTTTGCTTAGGACAATGGACCTATGATTTGGACCCTGTACCTAACTGGTCCTCAAATTGTGAGGATGGTAGGGGACTGATATACCTCTCACTTCATCAATGGAAATGAAATGGAAAGTGGTGAAACAGCTCACAAAACCTAGAGCATTTGGTTCAGCATAGTTAATTTTTCTTTTCTCTCAGTGTTTCCAATTAAAATGGAAAGACAAAAATAGAGCAATGAATAAATAAACGCCTCGGAAAAAAATCGTTGAAGAGTCCAAAGGTTAAAGTACAGATCACATTACATACTATCTAAAAGTGAGATATTATTAGAGGTCAGAAATAGATCCGCCCAATCCAGATATCAGTGTAACTGCACACTGATGACTTCTCTTTACCGCCTTTCTTCGACTCTCATATTCTCTTGCCGTATCAGTGTCCCTGCTTGGAGGTGAGGCTGACCTTGTCCCATACAGGACATTCCGTACAGTATTTATCAGCACCGAAAGGAAATGAAGAAGGAACTCTCTGTCATATGGTGAAGTCAGCACATATATCAAGATTTATGAGCGCTGTCAAATGGTGGGTACCAGTAGTTATAATTAGAGAGATGGGGGAACCTTTGGAGGCCATACATCATGCAGGAGGAAGTCTTCGGCACGCATAAAAATTAATATATGCTACCATAGAGGAAACGCGGCCTGGTCCATGGTAATTGCAGTAGAAGCAGGGACCACCACCTACAAACATTCTCATATGTTGCTTTGCAGCAATTGTGCATGTAATTAAGGGAGTATGGAGACTTTCTTTGCACACATAGTAACAGCTATTAGGAGCCATTTGGCAAATTACGCAGTGATTGTTAGCGTCTGTGCTGCAGGGTGTTTGGATGATCGTGTGACATTCCTCTAAAGAATACACGTTATTGTCAGACTTAATTCACCGCCAATATTATTCAGCGGCCTTTCCTGCTTTGTTCATCTCTTTATTTATCCTTATACAAAAAGATATAAGTGAATATATACAATTGCTCATGTTTGTATTTTTGAATACGGGCAATTATATCTGCTATTTTGCGCTGAAATCAATATATTCTGTCTGATCATGTGATTCTGATAGTGGGATAGCTGACCCAGCTCAAGTAGATGCTCTTTAGCTCGTGGGGGGTGAGAGGGAAGAACCCACAGGAGATAATTGCCCCTCCAGCGCCCAGCTGTGCCATCTGGGCTGCTGATTGTCCCATCAGTCCCACCACCATCATCAAACTGGCCCACCCATTGGTCCACAGCCCAGTCCCAAACAAAGAAAAGGCAGGGACAAAGCTGTAGAGGACAGAATACATTTTGGACTTCAGGACACATCAGAACTTCCTATGTGCATAAAGCAATCTTAGATTGCTTCTAGCATCAATGTCCTGGTGACCTTTACCTTGGGTAGGAGAATACAGGGTCCAACAGGGAAGACATACTGGGTATACCCGAAATAGGACAGGGAAGAAATGTTCGTCCCTCGCACAGCACTCAAGGACATAATGAGGGTGATGGGACATTTGGCAACTGCGAACCATGGAAAGTCACATTTTCAATAGAGACAGAAAAATGCATCATACCAGCTTTTTCTTGTCTAGTTAAATGGTGTCTCTTCAGCAGTTTCACTCCCGCGGCCCCGTCTCCTTTTAGCCGTCACATTTGTTGCTAATGATGCGCTTTTAGGATCATTTGACCATGTAGTTCCAAAGCTTGTCGGTGACCTTGTGGTTGACATTACTTGCTTAACGCTGTGCCAATTTCATTACAGCCCAGCTGATGTCATTGGTTGGTTGAAGGACATTGCTCTGCAAAAACACATCCTTTTTTTCTATATGCACAAAAGGGCTTTGCCAAGTTGTTTCAAAATAGATTATGGGTAAAAATTAGGGATAACATGATATCTGTAGAGTGTGTAAGATATCTGTCGTATTCCCTCACAAAGGGAATACAAAATTTCATTCTGAACTCTGACCTTGTCAGAAGAGCATCCAGAAATCTGATTTTTAGGACACACATTTTAGGAAAGCGTGGGGGACAGATGGAAATTTGAGTCGCCACAGAAAACCCTGCGGCCAGCTACAAGTGTATGTGTGTGCATCTAGGCCATCTTCTCCACAGCAGTGGAGAGAGAGGGCAGGTGAGGCAACGTGACGGGGGCTCAACGGCTTCCAGCCTCTGTCACTCGAACTACACATGCATGCTAAACCAATTAAAAGCAACCATCAGAATTCTAAATATGGGATTTGTCAACACTCGATAATCAAGCTTTTGCCGACCAAACCCCAACGTTGCCCCTTGTCCATCCATGCAACAGCAATCTTTCCTGATATAACTAAGCTGTTCCACTCCTGATACCTGATTTTAGACGAGCAGCCATTTCCTCGTAGCTGGAGATATCTCATTTTGTCTCTGTTGCTAAAATTAGCCCGCAGGAAAGGTGGCGTCCGAGCTCGGTGCAGTGTCAAAGCTGATCAATTCTCAGCAGGATCTAGTGACCGGCCTATCATAGACTACTTCTCTCGCTCAGTTGGCATTAGCCGCTAATCCTGTTAATTACTGAAGGAGAGGCGTCCTTGAGTGCCACTCATGCTCTCTTCTACAGGTACATCTCCATGCTGGAAGTCAAGGCAGGAGATGGGGAGCAAAAGTGTTTACATCACTCTATCTGTTTTGTATTTTTTTGCAGTGGGAGTGTACATGGTTCGTCCTCTTGTGCAGTTCTTTCCTCCTGCTGCTCTTCTGGTCCTACTTTTGGTTGGTGGCTCAAAATGATTTCAACGAGTTCAACTGGTGAGTGAGAGACACATTGTAGGCCACCTCAGCGGACAGGACTGAACAAATGGAAGTCGTGCTTTAGTGTTTGCAATGTTGAATTTATTGACTCATTGATCTTTTCAAACTTTGCTCCACAGGTCGTTGTACAACCGCTCAGGAGAATGGAGGGACGAGACGGTCCCCATACTGGTGTCCACCACCGTGGGAATCGCCTACATCACCTTCTTAATGGTCAATGCACATTCTAAATATCCCTTGAATGCTCTCTACTCAACAGAATCAACTGATTCTTGATGCATCTTTTCAGATTTTAGCGTTTTTTCACATATCCTTGGGACAGCAGCTGAACCTCTACTGGGTCCATAAGGTGATTTTAGAATTGCTGTGGACAATATCATCATGAAATATGCCCGAAATTAGAAATAAATGAACTTCTTCCTCCTCATAGATTGGGGTGTTGGCCACTCTGATCACCACCATCTCTGGTGTGGTGTCTGTTGATGATATTTGGGGAGATGAGTGGCACATCGTTCTTGTATCTCTACAGGTCAGTGCGTTCAACTAACACAGTCAAACAGGACTCTAAAATCTTCTCAGTAATCACTTATAGTTGTTATTGAAGTGGAATTCACTATTTTTTACTCGTGTTTTCAGTCCACCGCGCCTTTCCTGCATCTTGGTGCGCTCGCGGCCATCACAGCAATCGGCTGGCTGGTGGCTGGATATGTGGTCCGCAGGGAAAGATCCAGTAAGTGTGAGCGTTTTTGGAGCATTGTGGAATTTCTTGGAATCTCATCAGAGGAGTGATGTCTTGATTTAAGAGTGGAAGCATGGGGAGCTCAAAAAGAAAACACCAACAACTGCTTCCCATAAATGCACCCTAATGTTAGTACCCTAGAATAGTACCTCAGAATGTACCCTAGAATGTACCCTAGAATAGTAAAGAGAAGGGGAACTAGTGGAAGCTCTCGTCCCAAAGACATTCAGATCAAATGGCGTTAGTACTCACCCCTTTACCCATCCAATCGTCCATCCAGCCTTGTGCCATTCCCCCTTCCCTCCTTCTTTCCTTTCACGGTATAGTAATGATGTATTTTAAACCTTCACTCTGCCCTTATAGATTTTCAGATCGGTGTGTTGCTGATCTACATTTTCGTCCTCCTGGCCCTCTACCTGGCTCCACTCACCTTCTCCTGCCCATGCATCATGGACCGCCACAGCCTCAGACCTCGGCCAGACGTCATTGGTCGGCGCGGTGCCCCAATGGTGAGTCAGCAGATTTCCAACGGCAGAGTGATCCAGTACTGTGACTGTAGAATGTAAGAAATAGTTTTAAGCTGTCAACAGGTGGATTTATTGAAATGTTGTAGGTCTATCTAATATGTACGCTTGAGTACTTTATTTTCCGGAGTACAATGGTCCCTCGTTTATCGTAAATTGTAATCGTAAAAAAAATTTTTCTCTCTTATTTAAGCACTCTCAAAGTTCAAACTTTCACAGATTAAAAAAATGTAATAATATTTTTTAAAATAATTTTTTTTTCCTGCTGTCACTGATCCACAGAGCTAAAGCAGACTCCATCCTTACCATGGTCTTGTTGCGGACAGTTACAACCCTTTTTGCATCCCTGTTAAAACTTGGTGTCCTTAAGTTATTTTTCTCCTTCTTTATGTAACGAACGGACGATTGATTTATTACATAATGGCACCCTACAGATGCGTAACTTCTAACTTTCTTTAGCATGTCCAGAGGTCCAACTTTTTCTGCGATGGTTAGCATCTTCCTCTGCCTTTTGGGTGCAACCGCAGGTGCCTTTTCCCTCGTAGTTTGTTTCATTGACACTATGGTTTTTTATTCAGGTTTTGCAAACATACAGTACAGCACTTCAGTGTCGCGCTGTTAGCGATAGGACATTTATGTAAATCTGGCTAGCCGAACGCCTTCTGTTATGCCTTAGCTAATCAGGACGCAGAACACATGTGGTGTTCTGCCTTAGCTAATTAGGACGTTGAACCCAATGCACGTTCATACTAAACGCTGTGAAAAATGAAAAAAAGGTAGATGAAGCACAGAAGCGGTAATGGCACTCATCAGCAGAGTGGCGCAGCGGAAGCGTGCTGGGCCCATAACCCAGAGGTCGATGGATCGAAACCATCCTCTGCTAAATTTTTAGGCAGCTGGATAGTGCAGTGGTTAAGACCACTGACTGTGACGCTTGAGACAGGGGTTCTAATCCCAGTTGAGACAGGGGTTGGAATCCCAGTCAAAGCGAACACCCAGTAAGGGTCCTTAGGCAAGACCCCTAATGCCGACACGCATACCTGCATGGTGCCCCTTGAGGTGACGTGTTTGCTAGCCCCATGCTTGTTCTCTTCATGCAGGGCGGCAAGTAAGAATCTCATTGTGCGGGAAACTTGTTTCTACATACTGTACATATGACAATAAAGCTTGAATTATTATCTACCTTTGTGGTTGGCGGAGTTGTTCAGAGGAGACTCAGAGGATGAAGAATTCGATATATTTAGTGATTTGGAGTGAGATGACGGGCGTGGTAAACTAGTTAGCTTGTTTTTTATGCCGTACCTATTTGAATAACTGTTAGCATACTAGACACGTATTCAGTTTATTGTCTGTGCTTGGTGTGGCTAGATAATCATCAATGTGTTATGCTTGCGCGTTGTACTCCTATTCAGCTTGTTTTTATTGTTATTATTATTATCAGTAGTAGTAGTAGTAGTAGTAGTAGTAGTAGCAGTGGTAGTATTATAACTTGCCTTTCAAGATGAATATTCCGGTGCGACGTATAGTCAGGAAAATATGGTATATCTAATCAGGTGATGGAGCTCAGGCAGTCACGATATAGAAAATAACACAAAAAGTGAAAATGGAAAAATTCAAATAGGACATTTACGCTTGGATACCGGAGACATTTCTGTCCCTTTTTCCAACATCTCTGTATATACCGTGTGTATTTGTAATGTGTCCCTCCCCAGCGCTCCAACTGTCTCCATCTCTCCTCTGTGTGTGTTTGTCTTGTTGCTTCAGTTGGCTCCAGAAAACACCATGATGTCCTTTAACAGGGCCCTGCAGCAGGGAGCCAGATCCCTGGAGGCAGATGTCACCGTCAGGTTATTAAACGCACATTAATAACGCATCAATCCTGGACCGTTAACATGTAATAAGCCAGTCCTGCCCAGCATATACACCTTAATGAATACCAGTAATTCATTTGGTCTCTGTAAGTCCTCAATTTGCGTCTCTGTCCTGCTGTGGCTCACAGGATGGAATTAATTCAGCGGTTTAGCTTGTGATTTTGGACACTTAGTGCTAAAAACTGCAGACTCTCCCTGTTGTGTGACATGTGGAATTTTGTACTCCTCTGGCAGTGTGGACGGGATTCCTTTTCTGATGAGAGACCGCACGCTGAGGCGAACCACAGACGTGAGTAAAGTTTTCCCTGCCAGACAGAATGACGACGCCTCGCTCTTCAACTGGACAGAGATCCGCTCACTCAATGCGGGTCAGTGGTTTTTAAAGGTAAAAGCCAAATCCAGTTGACACAACTCCCAACATCAGATATTGTTGTTGTCCAGTCGGTCGTACTGTTATTGAAACTCCCTGCTTTGTGTGGAGGGAGTTGTTCACTCAGATTCTCCATGAATTGTAAGTGGAAGATTAGACAAGGAATGATAAGTAATGTATAATTAGATTGACTAATCTAAGAAATGAGGCAAAATATTTATTCTGTCCATCGTTATTGGGCACCAAACTGAAAATCTGAGCACAACTAATCAACATTAATGACTCAGAATAAATAGATTAATTGATAAAAAATGTAAATTAAACAAACCCGATGGTTACTGAAAATATCTTATTAATATTATATAATATTGATATTATTATTCTTATAATATTTTTTTACAAACATGATATATTTTATTTTATTTTATTTTATTTTATTTTATTTTATTTTATTTTATTTTATTTTATTTTATTTTATTTTATTTTATTTTATTTTATTTTATTTTATTATGAAATACCATAAACAGAACTTTGTACATTGTTGAAGAATTGAGGGGTCATATTGCATTTATTGGTCTTACAATTATATGGTCTCACAAAGTTCCAGTCAACTTAACTACCAACTCTGGTTTACTTTTTTTTTCACATGTAAAAGACTTTTCATGCAGTTGTAACCATTATACCTCAATGAATTTGCTTTGCTTTGTCCTGTGGACTAACATGGCATCTCTTCAAACCTCTCCACTGTGTCCAGAGGGACCCCTACTGGACAGTGGAGGGCCTGACGGGGAAGGATCGTAACCGAATAGGTAACCAGAGTGTGTGCAGCCTAGTCGAGATGCTGCGTCTGGCAGCCAGAGCCAACAGCTCGGTGCTGCTCAACATCAACAGGCTCCCGTCAGCACATCCTCGCCAGCGGGGCTGGTTCATGGATCTGCTGTGGACCGTGCAGAAAGCAGGAATCTCCCAGAAACGGGTGAGGACCTGAGGTCCCAATAATTTAATGATGTCATACAGACGAGGAGGTTGTGTGTAAAGGGAAATGAGGACCCTACAGTGAAATTAATTCAGCTGAATTTCTTTGATGAGACGCACATGGTTTGTTTAGAGATTTCTTGTGCTGATACGGTGTGTGTGTGCATGTGTGTGTGTGCATGTCCCTGTGCCCGCTCCTACCAGGTGACATGGAGCCCTGACACTGATAGAGGACGAATGCGGCGGCTTCAGCAGAGCGCAAATGAGAAGCTATCAGTGGAAGAGATGAGGCGTAGAGGAATCACAAGCCTGACCCTTCACTACAGCAAGGCCAGCCACAAAGACATCCAGTAAAGATGCACACACACACACACACACACACAAACACACACACATAGACAAATATTGAAGATTGAAATACTGAATTTTCCTTGACGTTGTCTTTAATTGTGATAAGAATGATTTCTGAATGAGATATGATATTCTGAATCAGATATTCAGAATGTGTTGTTCAAGCTGAGAATGGGACTAATTCCCATCAGGCCTCTGCCTGTCATAGCCCAGCATATAAATTCAACCAGAGCCACAAACAAGGACAACCGTCAGACAAGGACAACCGGGGCCATCACACCTCAGTGCCTCCCTGCGTCTGTCCGGCCCGTCAAAGTCGGAATAGTTTTGAAGCGACTGCAGGCTGAGCTGCCATTTTTTTTCGAATATTCTGGCGAGAGGCGAAGAGAGAAGCCAGCCAGTGTTCCAGCGTTGACCCTGTGTTTTTCTTCTCCGCAGGGACTATTTGGCCAATAATGTGAGCGTGACTGTCTACCCAGTGAATGAGCCCTGGCTCTACTCCACTCTGTGGTGTAGCGGGGTGCCTTCTGTGTCCTCCGACGCCCCCCAAGTCCTCCGAAAGGTGCCTTACCCCATCTGGCTGATGGTAAACAACTCCTATTTCACTCTCTTATCTCTCGTTCCATCCCTCTCATCTGGCGAGGCGGTCCCGCCAGACGAGGTCACGCGGCGACAAGGAGAGGACGGCAGGGGGAGAGGACAGAGAGTGACGAGGCCGCGGCGAAGCCGGGGGGCGAGAGCGCAGAGAAATATGAGCGAGCTCAGCGAGAGGTTTCAGCTTGGTGCGAGGTGGGGGGTCGGGGTGCAGGGGGGTGCAAGAGGCCGGGAAAGACTCGGGGACCGACAGCAGTTTGAGACAAGGGCAGGGACGTGAAGCAGAGGGCGAGCCTTTTTTTTTCTTCTCAAACAAGTCAGTGTTTTGTAATTGCATTGGCCGCATGCATGTTGATAGTGACCTCCAGTGGTGTATGCAGGGAACAACGGTCTCCTCCCTCTTTATATTCACAGGGTCACAACGCTTATGGATTCATCTGGATCTCATCAGATCTGGTCTCCCTCGCCATAGTTTTAGTATTTTTCTCCATTCAGAAGTAAGTGCCATTTATTTCCCGAGTCACACATTTATTTTGCGCGCTGTAGCGATGAATTTCAAATTGACGACAACAAAAAAGGGGAATTTCAACTACCTGGAGGAAGTTTTCTGTCGCTGACTCAGATGCTACAAATAATAATCTGGGTTAATATACACGTATAAATGTTGTGTTTTGTGTCATGTTTTTCTGATGTGGGGGGTTGACCTGCAATAAAAGAAATAGTGTTAAAATGATCTCACCATCAGTTTTGTTGCACCGAAGCGGCACATTATCGACTGTTCGGAGGAATGAATTAAATATGAGTCTGCGTCTGGGCTTCGG
>OMPJ01038942.1:0-32543 GCA_900312935.1 Carapus acus | reverse complement strand
CCCCGCCTCCAGTCCGACCAGCATCGATCTGGCACTCTCCTTCCACACTCTTCAAGAGTGTGTGCGTGCTCCAGATTGGATGACGGCACTGATGACACAATCGTTCCGGTGGGCGGCTTGTTTTTTCCAAGGTCACCGCGCTCCCACCCGAGACGAGGACACATGCCAGGGAGATGCTGAGTGGGCTCGCGTTGAAATAACAGCGGAGGAGGAGGAGGAGGAGGAGGAGGAAGCTGCTAGCTCCTCGCCGTGCTTCGTCAATGACAGGACGTGGTTGTATCGAAGTCTCACTTCACATTAATTATGTAAAGTTTGTGCACAAGTGAGGAAAACAACCCAATGGGGTTGATACAAAACATCCATGTGGAAATCGATACAAATAAACATATTACAAAACAATACAAGACAAAAACACGTGCTAGATGGGATCTATCCATTTCAGCGATGGATTCTGACGTTAAGATGTCAACATTTACACTATGAACTTGGGCGAATATCGGTGTCTCTCAATTATGAATCTATTTCACTGTTTACAGGCCTTACTGTTAATGGAAACTATCTGTACTTCTGTTTCCAGCAGTCATAACAAAGAAGAAGACAAATCGCAAGCTGCCCCCAGTAGTTGGAGTTGTATTAAATCATTATTCAATTCAAGATTCTGCTTCCCAACAAAAACTATTACGATGATGGAGTATTTTCTACTCTACTCGTAAACTTTCCCCCACATTCCCATCTAAATTTAAAACAATCAGTCATCTAAAGTGGAAAAAAAAGGTCACAAATATTCACTAAGATTTTTCAACGTGGTGCATCCAGCCTAAATATTTCAAAGTATGCATATTGGTGAAATTGACACTGTATCTACTCAGCATTAGAGCAAATTCTGGCTCTGAATTCTGGGAGCATATTTTGCATTGTAGCACATCGCTACTGGACATTTGTGAAGAAGGATGGAGATCCTGCTCCCTGTTTGGCAGTTGCCACAGCCGTTAAGGTCTGGGTGCTGCAGCAATTCAGCGTCTCCAAGCGTCACCAGCCTGATGTACGATTCCTTAGCGCCCTCAAATATGAGCCTTGACGTCAAAGGGATGACAGCTGGGATGGGCCGGGGGCAGCCTTCATCACCATCGCTCCTCATCCCTGCTGCTCACAGGCCCCCGAGGCCAGCTTGGCAACATGATAAACGATGTTTGGTTCGCTGCCCTGGAGCCAGAACCGGTTTCTTGCACGAGACAGGCTCTCATTTGAATATGATCTGCGGGCGACATAATTAGCGTGAATCACTAACCAGCTCGCTGCACGCCAACACGCAACGTTTACAGCGCCAACAGGTAAACGAGGGGTGCCGTATTCCTTCACGTCTGATTTAAAGGGCAAAAGCAAATCCAGGCTGGTGTGAATAGCGACAACCTGGCCACGGGTAGGACGGCTCAGCCTGGTGCATCCTTAACACGCCATCGAGTGTGAAGTCATGAATATTTAATGCTCGTCTTCTAAGAAGGTCAAATGCAGGATTCAGCCCTCAGTCAGTCTGCCATCGACACCGAGCCGGAGTCTGAACTCAAGAGCTGCAGTCTGTGCACGATTCCATCGACTGGTGGGTGTGGAGAAGTGTGTGTGGAGGGGGTGGGGGGTTGCTGCCTACTACCCTGCAGCCAGTCAAGCCTCATTATTCCATCCCAGCCCCCCAAATCTCCCATCGCCAGACACCCTGACAGTCATACTAATGCGAAAACAGGCAAAAAGACGCACAAGTCCATCTGAGCAGGAGCGTTACACTCTAGACTGCTGGACGCACAACATCACACCTCACTGAGGACACTGCTACCTGAAAAAAGTAATAATAAAATGAAATTATATTCTTAAAAAAAGCATTGTGTCTTAGTGGTGTGGACTGTGTAGTGAAGAGACAGAGGCAGACTTAATGATTTAGGGTAATGGTTAGGGTTAGTGCTAAGGTTAGGGTTTTGGGTAAGTGTTAGGGGTAAGGGTAAGGGTTAGGGTTAGGGGTAAGGGTTAGGGTAAGGGGTAAAGGTAAGGGTTAGGGGCAAGGGTTAGGGAAAAACTGATGGCAAAGTGTGTGCGATAATGATGATGATGATGATGATGATGGCTGTTAGATTTATCAACAAAGAGCCGCAAGCAGATGTGTTGGACAGCAGGAGCCACGTCACTCCTCTCTTCATAGCAACAGTCCCACTGACCTCCACACACTCCGGCCAGCTGATGGAAAGAGAGCGAAGACATCGTGACGCGCGTCAGCGTGAAAATAAATCGAAAAATAATTCAAATACGCGGAAAGTTAACATAATGTGACGGTGCATCCTCTCCCGGCTGCAGATATATGCATGCAGAGAAGTCTGACGTCAAAAAAAAAAAAGGCTCAATGTGACAGTCACGCAGCTGGGAGAAAAGTTTCCCCTCCCACGATCATGCTGTATATTATAGGGTAAGACAAAACAGTTCCCCAAGTTGTGGAACGGCACGGCCACAAAGCGTGGAAGTTACACACATGCACAAGCACACACACATGCACACGCACAAGCACACACGCAATGAAAATCAGGATGTTCAGAGGGCTCGTAAGAAATAGATCCTCGTCGCTCCGAAACCTGGCGAGGTGCTCGTTACCTGCAGGGGAGAGCCGTTTTTTTTTTTGTTGTTGATGGTTTTTGGTTGTTTTTCGCGGTGTCTGTGCGTGTGTCCTGGTCTGACGCGGAGGCACCAGCGCTGGCAAGGCAGTAGCTTGCGCAGTCATCTCCATAGCGGGCAGAGTCTCAACCCGACCAACAGCACAAACTACTACCTCAGCCAGTGTCTGGTCACTCGGATGCGGGGGAAGAGAAGAAGAACGGCGAATAAAAGTCATCATGTGGAGGGAAAAAATCCCGGAGAATCTCCCGTAAGAAAAGAAAAAACACAAAAAATAAAAATCCAGTCACACTCCTCCCACGGTGGGAGACTCACAGTCCTCTCCGGCTCCTCCGCCGCTCGGTGCGGGTTTGCGGGCTTGAAATACGGGAGACGCCCCGCCCAAGCAGATACGAGCACGGCTTTTCCTCTCCTCCTCTTCCTCCTCCTCTCCCTCCTTCTCCTCTTCCTCCTCCTCTCCTCCTTTTCTCTCCCCCCCCCCCCCCCCCCCCTCTTCCCTCTCCCTCTCCTCTCCTCCTCCCTCTCCTTTTCCTCCTCCTCTCTTTCACCTCCCCTCTTCCTCCTCTCTCCCCCTCCTCCCCCGTGTCCTCTCTCTCCTGCACACACGGCCCACGGCTCCTTCCCTCAGATGACCCAGCCAATGAGAGGATCCTCTCCTGCCGCAGACGAATCCCCAACACGGTGCCGGTGCTGAGAAATGAGGACACGCACGGGGAGCATCACTAATACACGGGCACGCGTGTGTGGGGTGGGCACAGTGCGAGTGGGACCGATAGTGAAGGTCCAGATCAAAAAGTGTCTCAAGAAATCTAAATATTCAGATGTAAACATGAATGTAGATGGAATGGAAATCCATCATTTCGGGCGGTATTTTGCCGATGTGTGCTCAATTTTTTGAGTTCAATTGAACTGTTGCTATTAGATCATGATGATGGCTGCCATTATCATTTCAAGAGCTACAGTGAGTCATCGTGTCCAACACAACACTTTTATTGTTTTAGAAAAATTTATATTATTATGGTCAATTTCTATTTACCTGCTGGAAGTCTTTGATGCGTGCCTCCTGAATTGGCTGCGTGTGATAACAATCATAGTCAAACTTAATTTCAGTGTGTGAAAGAAAAACTGTATCAGGTCCATCAATATAACAAAAACTTATACTTATAAAGATTTAAAGAAAAAAATCCTAGCTTCACTTCATCTTTAAAAATGCAATCAATTGCATCGGGTTTCATCACGATCATCATGACGGCACAAACTGCCGTGGGCAGGTCATGTGATGTGCATGTCCATCACCAAAACACCATTCGCTCTCTCAAGTGCATCCTCAGTGAAAAGTCAACAATTTGTTACAATTACAGCAAAGATGCTGTGTGACAGTCACCTTAAATGTGTATTTTGCAATTTCAGGATTTGCATTGGCATATGCTAACTATTTAAAACCCACAGCAACAAGCTGCACACAGTAAATGAGTCTGCAGCAAAGGCAAAGTTTCCCAGGCAGTGCAGACTTCCTGATACAGCAATTCTGTCAGTTTCTCTTCATCAATACTAAGCAGCACAATTGAAACAAGCCAAAGACAGATCAGGTATTAGGTAGGTAAAAATCGTTGATGGTGGCGCACTGCATTTCATTAAGGAAATGGCTAAAATACTTTTTCCAATTCATTTTGATCTCAAAAACAAAAATGAATGCTGCACGAGCAACAAGACATGTAGAAAGATAAATTAGGAGTCTCTGAAACAATGAGCACACAAAAGCGAGTTGTCCAGACTGTCCCATTTATTTAAGATAGGTACATCTTTTCTCAGATGGCTGGCTTAAGATGACATGGAATGTTACAGTAAGATTTTGTGTTTGATGAGTAAAATCTTCACTGTTGAAAATGTTGCAAAAATCAGATGTTCACTTTTTAGATCAATAAATGAAGAGTTTTTGCTTTTTTTGATAATTACATCATTAACACCATCACTGCACACTGTACAAAAACTCGCCTCCTTGGGAGAATAAAACAAGATGAACCTCCGCGGGAACATAGCAATTATTTCTTAGTCTGTGTAGTTGGGAGTTGAGCCAGTTTGGGTCATAATGGTTAGGGAAGAGGCGTTAGCTCGCATGACAAGAACGGAGTGTTGCAGCAGATGAATGAGAGTCGTCCACATGGACAAAACGGTCCTCCCGTCTCATGGCTGTTAATGAAGACAGGGCTCAAACTGAGTTTATGTCTATCCACTTTGATAGCGTGAGGATCAGGAAGTGGCATTCAAGATTTCCTTCATTGTTAAAAAGAGTTGGGGTGAGGCGGGGGTGTGTGTGTGTCCGGTCAGGACTCTCCATTCTGGACTCTGGACGCAGGCGGCTGCATAAAGTCTTTAAAGGGTCCCAAGGCCTCCTTCAGGGCGGAGCTCACCTCAGAGGATGAGCATGTGATGCACTCAACCAAGGTGGGATACAGAGCGATCACCTGGCCCCATGTGTTTCCATCCACTGCAGAGCAAAGGGAGGGAGCGCAGAGCAAACAGAGGAGAGAATATCAGTTTTATCTTCTTTTGGGGTCGCCCCACAGATCATCCCTCTCCAACTGAAACACACATTGTCCTCGTGTCTTCCTGAACAACATCCGTGAACCTTCTCTGTGGTCTTCCTCTTGGACTCCTACCTGGCGGATCCATCTCAAACATCCTTTGTCCAACATAACAACTCTCTCCTCTGCTTATGACAAAACCATCTCTGTCTTGCCTACCGTCTTCCCAAATCACTCCACCTAAATTGTTATTCTGATGAGTTCATTTTTAACCCTGGTAACTCCCAAAGAAATACTGAGCATTTTCATCTCTGCCACCTCCAGCACAGCGTCCCATCTCTTAGACAGAGCCAGTGTTTCTAAGACACCCATCATGGCAGGTCTCATCACCATCTTATAAACGTTCCCCTTCAGGCTAGCTGCTATCCTGCGATCGCAAAGCACTCCTGAAACCCTCCTCCAACTATGCTGTCCTGCTTGTACACTAGTCTTCACCTCTTTTGTCTATTTCTTAAAATGGTTATCTCAAGGTATTTAAAGTCTTCCCTCCCCATTGTCTCTACTACTTGCAACTTCACCTACCCACCTGTCTCACTCTCATTCATACACATGTACTCTGTCTTGCTCCTGCTGACTCTTATTCCTCTTCTCCCCAGTGTAAGCACCCACGTCTCCAAGTTCTTGTCAACCTGTCAACTGCCCTCACCATAGGTAACAATATCGTCTGCAAAACATTATTCAACTGCTGAACCACGGGAAATCCTGCCGACATCATCTGTCAATCTGTCCGTCCACACTGCAAACTAGAAGGGGTTTAGGACTGATCCCTGATGCAGCCCCACTCCTACCCTGATCCCCTCTGTAACTCCGACCGCACACCTCAACACTATCTTGTTATGCTCAGACATGTCCTGCTTCACCTTGAACAAACTCCTGTGACTTTCCTGACTTCCTATCCTATCTTTTTCTATTTCCTTTTCCCTGTACCCATTACCCATCTGCTCCTGAGACCATTCTCTTGCCTCTGTGGACACACTCTACAACTTCATCCAACTTGATCATGAAATCCTCTTTGACATCTGACAGGCATCCAAATTGCGGGGAATACGTGCGGACAACATTTAACTTTCTTATCTTCAAACCCATGGGCCCACTCTATTCAAGGAAATCTACTCTAGTAATCTTACATAAACACTTTCACCCAAATAGGGAATCAAATAATTTTGGGAAATGGTCCAAAAGACTGTTGACACACTGTAGATGTTGATGAGAAGATGGAAGTTATTGCTTTGGCTTTCCTCGTGACTTTCAAAGATCCTTGATGCAGTTTGAAACTCACCGTTTTCTGGCTGGGTCTTTTTAAGCGAGTCCATTAAAGTGCTGATGGCTTTCAGAACAAAGATGATCTCTGTCACTTGTTGCCTATGAACACAAACAGTTACGGCTTAACATAACGGTTCACTACACAGAGGGAAATGATAAACACCAGAGACAACATAGAAGTAAGGCCCTTGATCAGCATGGAGACTTAACTTTTAGTAATACAAAATACAAGTAAAAAATTAGGGACACCAGTCCCTTACTGTCCAAATTTCAAGAAAATTACCAATCAGTTGATACATATAGTTAGAACTACACTGCTTATCCCCACTCAGTGTCACTCTAAATAACACAGAGAAAGATATCGAGCGTCTGCACCAGCTATGGACATGTTGCAGTATTAACCTCGGCAGGGGGCAGCGTCCACTCAACCTTTCATCCTCAACGTAACGTTGAAGGACATCTTGAGACCTCTTGAGGAGCACAGAGAGAGCCATACGGGAAATGTAGCCCTCCTGCGGGGTCGACACTTTGTTGCTGAATGAAAACTGCAGGAGGGTCTCAAAGCATACTTTGGAGAAGTCCTCTCTCATCCTGACATCAATCTCTGCTTCTGCGGAAAAAAAGACAATTTAACACTCTTACCTTTCTCATATTTACTCAACATCTCTCTTGCATTACAAGTAATGTAGGGAAAGAGCCCTCAACACACCAACAATCTGATGGGAGGTTCTATGAGTACAATTCTGAGTGGTGATTTCCTAAGTGCTAGGTGTAATCGATCAAAGTTTCAATAATTACTAGATAACCAGCACTGCGACCACATAATGCTGATTTAACAGGATCTCCAACACACTTAGCGGACCATGTTATTTCGTACCTGTGAATGAGGAAGACTGTGAATGTATGGAGCCTTTATTGAGCATGGTCATAATCTGTCCCACAAAGTCTTTAGGAATGAAGTTGGCAAAGGGTAAAATCTCTGTGCTGATTAGCTGGACAACCTAAAGGGAAAGAGAGCAAATTGCAGACATGGGCACCATTACAAAATCAAATGCAAAACACAATACGCTAACTGTTTGAAACAATAACCTACCTCCACATCAATGGCTTCATTCTTTTGGAACTCCTGGATGGACACATTGTCAGGTGGTGTGCTATGATAAAAAGCATTGAAACAATGAGCTTCCAGCACGAGCTGGGTAAAAAAAAGAGTTGAGACCTGTGTGCATTTTACCTTTTGGTAAAAAGGAACTCTTCAAAGGCGTTTGCCAACTCAGGCCACATTGTATCAAACTTTCCAGAGGAAGCATGCTGACGAGCCACAGGCAGTCCAATGGACAACACCTTGAGCAGGGAGGACACTGCAAGCTTCCAGGTGCTCTCTGACGGACAGGCATACTTCAGACCTAAAGGCATTCTCAGTGTCTGGAGAAGGAGGGAGGACAAATTACACACTGTGTAAATAAAAACAGCGACAGTATGTCACAAAAATACAATCAGAGCAAGACTATGTGAGAAAATCAATCCTCAGGAGAATATGGATATCATCAATAGCCTTCCAAATAGCTTATCAATTGTATAGCAGGGCAATCTAACTGTGGAAACAAATGTGAATCAAAATCCTTAATTTATCTGAGATGGGTTGTGATGAACATGCCTGTCAGATTGATTAATTGACTGAGTCAGACTGACTGATTGACATGTTTAAGATGAACTGATGTTGACAAACAAAATGCTAAACCAGAGTGATGTCAGTAGCACTGAGAAATACTTCAGCTACTTTGTGTAGAATTTATATCTTTGTTATGCTGGAGGTTTCTCACTTCGATATCTAATAGGTTTAGAATTCGCGACTAGATTACAACACAAATGGTGCCAGAAAATTGTAAAACATTCACACATTTGTAATGGTGGAGGGGCACGGCTCTGTTCCCTGTGACTGATGGCCAGTGAACAAATGAAATGTTTTTTATGACTTTCTCTCCTCTCACAAAATGCACATTTTCTTTGAAACAAATCTAATCAATCCATGGAAATTACGAATTCATCCGATGGGTAATGAATACCTTGATGATGCTTTGCAGGACTTTATCATTGATGACAGCTTTGTGACAAGCAGTTTTATGGTAAAGATCCACCACTACTTCCAAGGAGCGTTCAGCGAAGGGCACATAGTTTAAGGCAACCCATTCTGCCTGCAGGGCAAAGAAGTCGAAAATAAGATACACATGGACACAACGGACACAAGTCTGAAAGACAAGAGTATCTAAAATAATTTTGCTGGGATTTGGGAGAACCACATTCAGTCCATTTTAAAAGGACACATTGGATGATTAAACGCCATTCGATCTAATTTCCCATTGCAGTGTGGATTTGTCTGGGTTAGCCTTGTCCGTCTTGCTGTACAAAAACAAGTTCAATCAATTACTTGAAGCCACAAAGTGTGTCTTTAAGCGTATAAATAAAACATGCTCACACAGACAGCACCACAACACAGAATCAACACGATGCCGCCTACACAGGGGCACACAGCTTTGTTTACAGATGCTGAACCACCAGTTAGTGAGAGGTAGAGGAGAAAGCAAGGTGAGTGCGTCGTAGATGAGCTGCAATCTAACTACAGCACAGACTTATTGCTGGACTCATACCGGGATAGGGTTGGTCATCTTCATTCATATAGCTGAGTACAACTATTAAGGGGGCTAAGGAAGAGACTGAGACTCACCGGTGCAAACAGCTGGATCTAAAATGGTTATCCAGTGAGTAGGCCCAGGAGACACAATAAGAGAACATTGCCATTAAACGGATGTTTTAATTTTCTGTGGCTTTTCAGGCTTAACAGAATGACTGTTCTGATCGAATGGCTACACTTGAAAACATTTAATCCTATTGCGAGGGAAATTTGCGTCTATTTGAAATTGATAAAAAAAAGGTCCAGCAGGGCTGTGGGGACCAGCCATTATTTCTGTGAGGTTAGGCAGGATCTGATGACTCTCTCAGGACACAAGCTACTACACATCTAGATTAGTAAGTGTCCAGGATGGTGATGAGTTTGGGTGCTGGCTACAGCAATAGTAAATAGACAGCCAGGATGTGCACAACGCTGGCATTTCCTATCCAGAGAGAGTCAGACCAAGACAACTCTCCAGCTGGCAAAGTAAGTGCTTAGAATTCTATTCATTTCAAAGACTTTTAGGTTTCCAAGAAAATAAAGAGCTGTGGTCAGACTGATTTGATAATCAAGAAAATCAGATGAAAACCTTTGGGTGTCTCTGGGTCATTTAAATAATTTTTTTACATCATTGCAAAATATGCTGCATCACAATTAATCATCTTAATTGTGATGCAGTCAGCAAGAGGCAGGCATAACAGACAAAACATGAGACACAGGTGGCTTAGAGCAGCGGATAGTTATCTGAAAGTAGTTGCCAATCTCTTTGTGATGACCATTGGGCGAAAATTAGGATATTGTTGAGAGAAAAGAGATGTACAGTTGTACATCCCTCGATATGCATCAGCAGTTTTACGTACCTGGTTGTATTTGGCATTGGCAACGTGTTTAGTTTCCATCTTGCCATATTGTGGAGGCTTGCAGGAAAACTCCACGAAGAGTAGCAGCTGCTCAAAGATAGCCGGGTACATAACCTGCAGGTTCTCTGGGCCGACACAGATGGCCTGCAGCATAAGGGGAAGAAACACTGCTGACATCCAGCGTGGGGCTACAGATTGTAGAATTTTACTTCCTCCACAGTGCCCTTTCATGAGCCCAAAGATTTGCCTTCTCAAAATGAATACAATTAGAATGTTGAAACCACAGTGGAATCTATTTGGAAGTGTAGAAAACCTTTTTTATCTAAAGCCACGATACATGAATCTGTGTGTACAATGACCTGTTGAATTACATTCAGTGGCATTCCCTGATCAAAGAAAAAAAACATACAACATGCAAAAGTTACTCTTCGGATTTCACAATAATAGAAGAAGAAAAATATATCTGATCCCCTTTGGCCAGCCAATAAGGAAAACAAGGTTGCTTGATATCTGCAAAACTAGAATCACATAGTGACTCTCCATCAAAGGATCACCGGTCCTGTTCCTGCTTTGCTTTTCGATTTTTCTTTTCAAGAATGTTTTCCTGAGTCGCTTTCTTTTCAAAAGCTATTATATATCTAGAGCTTTGTGAAGTTTCATTCCAGCTTCATCACTGGCACAATACTGTCTTTTCTTTTTCAATCAATGATTCTACAGCTTACCTTCTGCAAAACATCCAAAGCAGTCAGTACGGCTTCCTGTAGGCTGGTGAGTACAGCCTCGGTAAAGGAAGGGAGGATGAAGGGTGAGGCATCGCTGCTGATAGGCACAGACACAGCACCATGGAGGATGACCCCAAGTTTTCTCAGATCCTCCATACTGAAACCGACTTTGATGTGCTGATAGAGTGCTGGGAAAATCTGGATAAGTGCTGTGAGGAATGGCTGACTGGGAATGAAGGACAGTTTCTCTATTGTGCCACTTGGCGGCTTTGTACTGTCCAGTCCTGTTCGATACCACGTGTTCCAAGCAGACCACCACAATGCAGAGTCCTCCAAGGCAGACTCCTCTCCTGGGGGAGGCGCGTGCAGCTCGGCTCCATTGTACCTTGTCAGCCGCTCAACCAGGGAATCTGAGCGAACCAGGGGTCTGCCAGGCCCTGAGGCTGAGAGGGGGTCAATGAGTAACTGAGGCACACCCATGGCAGCAAGGGCGTCAGGGGATTTGTCTGAGTCTTTAACGGGCATGACAATCTGCAAAATCTCCTGAAAGCTCTTCAGCGCTGCCAGAGAGACTTCATTGTTCTTGCTGAGGGCAGCTGACTGAATATGGTCCAGGAGAATCTCCCATGCTTTAAAGAAGTCACCTACACATACACAGAAAGTGTTAAGGAATGTGGGAATCAAAACTAATTCAGAAATTCATGATGCGAGAACGAGTCAGATAGCCTTCCTATTTGACTATAATTCCTTGAAGACAAAGTTGTATAGCAGACATATTGGTATGTAGTTATGAAGAAAACCTGTGGCTACAAAAGTGCTTATACTGTTTTATCATTATATTATTGTTAGGGATGTCCGATATTGGCTTTTTTGCCGATATCCGATATGCCGATATTGTCCAACTCTCAATTTACCGATACCGATAACAGCCGATACCGATATGTGCGCCGGTAAACGCTTCAGGAGCGCATAGGCACTATTTCAGTGTAACGCAAACATTATTGTATTTTTATCGGTTTTTATTTAATCTGTTTTAATGCAAAAAAATCCGATACCGATATTACATTTTTATGCTAATATCGGGCCGATAATATCGGTGGGCCGATATGATAGTACATCTCTAACTGTATGATGTCTCATTAAAACTTGTATATTGATTCATGCTCTCATATTCTCAAAACCCTGGCAATGGAAGTGTATTTTTCTTTACGCACTGTAGGATACCAAGACAATTGTTCGAAACCGTCAGGGATAAGGGCCATTAACTTTCTGTCAAATTTTGCCAGATTTGAGAGAACACAGGAGTGAAAATGAAGACATCAATGACAACAACAGTAACGATAATAAGAATAAGCAGCTTAACTAATCATAACCTAGCTCAGTTATGACTAAAATAATTTTTTACTGTTTTGTCAGGTATGCTTTTGTCTGATTTGATATCTGACAGTGGCTCACAGCGGAAAAACACTGGGATTGTTTTCACAGACCATTGACATTGATACTGCATAACGTTATAGACAATAGAGGTGTGCCGCTGATCAAACAGAAAATATCGAAATTACAGGGTGGAGAACACCTATTAGTCATACTGCATCTCTTGTAGCAGAATTGAGACAGCAAAGTCCCGTGAGAAATGTGGCAAGGGTGCAAGAGGAATACTAAAAGAACTTAATGGTTGTGGGAAAGGCCAATGTATAATCATACAGCAGGATTATGTATTATGTATGAAATTAATTAAGTGACTAAATTTGCAAATGCACTGATTAAGGATGAGTAAAAATTGCTCAGCTCGGAATGCTCGGCTTGAAAATAACACACAAGCTATTAATGTAAAAGATTACATTGCCAAATTGACACTAACAAGTACAATGATTACTTGGAGGTCTAACATTGTTGTCATGTTGCGATGCATATACCACACTCATAATTTGACTCAACTAGGGCACATCTTGTTGATTTGCATGACTCACCTAACTGCTGGAGAAGATATCGCCTAGTGTTGAAAATGCGGGCCACACCCGCTAGGGTCAAAACCCAAGTTTCAGCCCATTGTTTTTCTGCTGTGTCACGTGAGTGGTGAATGAGGATATTCCCTCCACCAGATTCTATCTTTTCCTTGTCTGCTGAGGTTGACGAGCTTCTAACACAGTTTAACAGATGGAACAATACCTATGGAAAGAGTAAAAATGTCAAAATAGAAGTCAATGACATATATGTGCACACTCCACAAAGACAAGAATTGTAGTAAAAGTAGTTTTGTGCTACCTCCCAAACCACAATATGCCACGTTGGTTGCTGTAGCAGGGTCCCATGGGCAGCAATAGTGGAGAATAATGTCTGCCCAGCACTTTTACGCACAGCAGGCCGTGGGTCGACACAGAGCTCGCCCAGTTTGGCGTATAGACACAGCCAAAGGCAGTCGAACGGTGGAGCCGGGTGGAAAGGCCTGTTCAGAGTCTCTCCTTTCTCCTTAGCTTGCTTCTGCTGAGCCTCTTCCTCCTTCTCCAACTCTTGTGTGATCGCATCTCCTCTTTGAAAAAAGTAATCGGAGATGTTCCACTGTGGAAAAAAGGTGGTAGAGGTGTGTGTGGGGAGAGGAGGGGGACAGGGTGGGTGGAGCGTTTTAATAAAAAAAGTTAAATGAATGAAGCGAGAAATAAATAGATACACTTGATTTCTACAAGTCACAACAACCATCTACTGGTAAGTCCAATTGTCCTGCAAACTGCCATCGCATCAACTCTTGCTATTCCGAACATGTCACATTAGCCTTACGCATTAGCACACCCTTTGTCTGTAGTATGACATTCTTAACAATATCCAAGTTTATGTCTGCGGCTTTAGAGGGCTGCGGCGTATTAGTGTGTTTTTACCGGCTGATAGCCAATGTAGTTGGAAGTGCAAAAGTGAGACAAACGTCAGAGTTAAAGCGCCACAGAAGCCACAACTTGTAATTTTGATTTGGATCTTTTTGCGTCATTTTGTGCATTATGCACAAAACCTCATCATGGTCAACAAATGAAGACATGCATGTGATGCAGCTTTTATGGTAAAGGAAATCAATCTGGCCATCAAAGACCGAGACATTGCGAAAGCACATAAGCTTTGCATCAATGAATCATCGAGACATTGGAAGCATGAGCTGCAAGTATTAAGTCAATGTAAAAAGATGACAAAAGCTTTAAGAGGACATAAAAGCAGATTATCTAACCAAACATGATACTGTCATGTTGACGATGTGTTGATGTGTATGGCTGATTTTGAGGCACTGTTTGAAAAAAAAAAAGCACATCTTTCAAAATACTTTTAAAACGCCTTCTGTGTCTTTCTGTGTAAATATTTCATGTTACAACCTGAAAATTCGTGTCTTAAATTCAGGAGTGGCTTAAAAATGCACAATGTTTATTTCCTTTTCAAATTGAGTTGGTACTGCTTATATACCAGTGAGTTCTATGGTACGGAATTTACGGTATGCATCTCAATATGTGAGTTAATATAAATGACAACAACTCATATCGTATCTCACCAGAAGACCAATAGAGGTGAGGCTGATGTTGAGTTCCTGATTCTGAAGGCCAAAGCTGCCAGCTACATCCACAACAATCTGGAGGCACGTGCAAGGCATGGTGGGTAGGAAGTCTGTAACCACCAACTGCAGGCACTGGAAGGCTGTCCGAATCAATGACTCACTGGGGGGGAAAAGCAAATAAAGATATTTATTTTTTTCTAGTGAATTATCTGTGGAGTAAGTTACACAAAAATAAATACAGAAAAACTGTTCCTGCCAAAAGCAACCTTATTGTTTCAGTCTCACCCTTGGTCATTGCGAATGGCCCCTATGACACCTAAGACGAGGGGCCAGCCAGGCCCCAAGCCATCCCCCTGGTTCTGGAGGATTTGCAGAACACACTCCAACTGTTTCTGCCGAATGTCTGCATGCAGAACGTTTGACAACTCTTTCAGTGGGTTGAGCAAGAGAATCTGCAGTCTCTGCAGGATGAAAGGAAGGAAACATAAACTTTCAATCACTTTAGGGAACAATAACAAAACCTTAATGTACAGTATATACTGGTATGTAATATTTCTCACACAGTGCACGCTATTACAAGACCAGTTTAAGGTGGAAGAGAGAACACATTTGAACATGTGTAAGCTTCTGTGATGTCTTCTGGTCACCCCAGTCCTTTCCGAACTAATGCTGGAAAGTGCCAATAAGCCAGCTGCAGCAGAATGCTGTGTTCCCGATGGCAAATACCGTAATTGATATATGAATTACCATGTGGACTGATTCACAGCCATTAAAGCTTTATATACAAACTGAGCTCAGTTAATGATGCGTGAGGTAACAGCAGACTGCTATAAATGTGGACCCACTATATTACACAGTGACATTTTGATCAATCGATGTTTTCCACTTCCATTTGATTGGTACTCACACGGGTTTTGTCACATTGTGCTAATTAAAGAAAGGTATCTGCATCGTGTTTTGCTACTACTAATGTAGTCACACCACCGCAAACTCTTCCTGCACTAGTTCTAGCATCCTTAACATGTTATATTTGTGTGGTTACAATTTGCAATATGACAAACACAAACCTTTTCATGCAATAAAACTTTGGTCAGTTTGGGTGAAATGACTGTACTCTCGAAATGTCTTTCTCTAGTCGACTGATTCCACCCTCAACACCTCTGCGAGTGTGTTGTTGACAGAGAAAATGATTGTGACATTTTGGTTTGACATTTTGCAGTGACTCATACCCTTCTTAGTTCACAATGCAAAAAGCTCTGTGTCATTCGGTCATTTAAAAATGTATTCCACAAAGAACTCCCTTCTGCTGAATACTGAATCAAAACACTTCAAAATTAAATACTGCACGAATAAATGTGTTCTACATCGTGAGGTAATATGCCAGTTGTTCTTGATTTGAGGTGCTTCAGTACCTGGTTTTGAACCAGTGGAGGGTCATGTTTGTAAGCCAGACCAGCTTTGATGAGGGCTGTCAATGCCTCAGCCCCCCATTCTCGCATTCTGCAGTTAGGGTGTTGGCAAACCTAAATCACACATAAGCAAATAGACAGACGCCAGGATTAAGACAAAGCATGACAAGGTATGCATGCGCACAGATGTTAACATGTACACTGGATAAAATAGCTTTGATATTATCAGAGCAGTCGACAGCTTCCAGCGGTGGCACCATGTGTTAACAGTGTGAGAGGACCCTGTGCTGAGATCCCTGTGCTGCAACACTGAATTTAAACGGGCCTGCACAGACATAATTCAGTTGTGGCAGGACTGCAATGCAATAACATCACATTGATAAATCAGCACTATGCCATCTCATTACATATTGCATATTGTATTTGTATTATTTGCATTTACAAATTAGAATGTGTATTGATGTGTGTTTACTCAAATATGTATCAACGTATGTTTGTGTAGACACAAACACATACACTTGGTGTGCATATAAACATATAAGCATATATCTCTGCATATGTATATGCACACACACAGACACACGAACACTTGTGTTGGATTTGTTTCGATACATGTACAAACATATGCAAATGTGCACAAGTATATCCACGCAAACACACATTTATACACACACTACACACATACATTAGCCAGTGCTTTATATTTGTATTGTGCATCTGATTGTATTTTGATTTAGAACTGTATATTTATTGTGATGCCGTTCAGATAGGTTGTGATAGTTCATTCATGTATGTGGATTAAATCTGCACTTCAATAGCTCTGCAGATTGAATGGAATAATCAAAGAATTATAATAAAGCTGAACTGAAGTTGCCATGTTTGCAAATAAGGACAAGCGACAATTTATTGAAGCATGTAGCAGCTTGCAGATGCACGTTCAGATTGTGGTTCTGGGACAAATCATCTCTTCACATTGCAAACAATGCACAAAAATAAGTGAACAAAAAGCTGAATTTAGCAGAGGTACCTGGACCACATTTCAGCAAAACCTGTTTGTGGCAATATGTTGACACCAGACAGAGTGCAGGAGCGCAGTAGAATAAAGAGGTAGATAACAGTGATTAGGGAGGGATTTAGAGCTTACCTTCTGCAAAACAGACCGGAATGCAAAAGAGAGGGGAGATGAAAAAAGACAACATGAAGTAACTCATTCTCAAAACACAGTTTAAACACATGCCTCTTTACTTCTAAGGCAGGTAACATTTGCTTGTACTTTTCTATCTTCCTGAGGTACCTGTAGATGTTGTCATCCATCTATTTTTAGATGATGTGTATGCAAAATCAAGGGATACCATGTAAGGTTAGTGAAAAAAAGTATCTGAATCACCATATGTAGATAGACATCTACCTATTTCTGTTAATTTTCAAAATTTCTCTCATCTCATCTACTTGAGAGAGATTGAGGATTAGACGCTCCTTGAAAAATTGCCTCACAACAGTCATGGCAAGTGGATCCAAAGGGGCCTTGTAGGAGGGACCAATTATTTGTCTCATTAAGCTAATGTAGTTCTAACCTGTAATAATATTCATAGATCTCTTCCAACTCTTCAGCTAGATCTCAAATGTAATTAAAATAAGAAAAGGGGAATGCTACCAAACTCAAGAGATTATTACTACATATTACCTCCAGTAAATGACCTGTCAGAGGTTTCCACAGGATTTCAATACGATCCATGTTGACCAAGCCTGTCTCCAGCAACTTAGCCACTGCAAACAGAGATGGCTCCTGCAATGACATAGTAAAAAAGTAACAATTAGAATTTTCATAATTAAGCTTTGACAATGATTATTGCATGAGACTCCAAAGTTGTATAAGATACTGCTGCCGCACAAACAAAATCATCTAAAAAAAGAGAGCAATGCACTTCCCAAGACAAACATTCACGCACAACCCCAAAATTAAAACAATGGATTCAGAAACTCATTAAGTCATAATTATATCATACAGCACATACTGCAATCATTGATGCAGTATTTAGTACCTTGTTGTTTCCGTACGCCATTTCCATAGCTTCCATAGAGAGTGAACATAGCGCATTGATCAGGTGGTGTAGGGACACATCATCCAGGTACCTATATTGGAGGCGGCGGAAATGTTACCATTTCTGTGTTGACTCTTAACTTGCACGTGCAGATTGAAATGAAAACTACCGAGTCATGAAGTGAAGAAAACATTGGTACCGAGTGAAGAAAACATTGGTAAAAAGAATAGCACAGCATCAAGTTTCTGCCGACACAATACTTGAATTGAAATTTAACAAGGAGTCAATCAAACTCAATTGTTATGGCAACTACAGTAAAACCACAGGTATTGTTTTGAGGTAGTAATGCCTTCTGTCCTGGCATACTTGTGGGTTTTCTTATGACACAGATCTACTGTACATCTAGTCACCCTAATTTGCGGGCATCTGACATCTGTGCATGTCAGATAGCCACAGTATTACAGGTTACACACTAAGACTTCAGTTTCATGCTGTATTTGCCCTTACTGAGAGCTCTCAAACAGTCGGGACAGGATGTTGGAGATAACTGGCAAGTCGGTCATCACTGCAGTAGTCAGCACCTGTATGCAATACAGTCAAACACACATGCATCCAGCTCACCACCTTTATACACACAGCGATGTGTCAAACATACTGTAAATGTACGCTCGGACATGCAACTACGTAATTGCATTAGTGGTACCAAATGTTACACCATACAAAGTTCATTTTAAAACTATCAACTGTGTGTAATGTCATTATAAAAACTTGCCGTGCTAGGACCCTCTACTGCTCGACCAGGCTTCAGGGCCCCACCAACACCAGGCTTCAGCCCCAGGATCCATACCAAGTGCTGCAAAAGAGTGGCAACAACTGAGCAGCTCCACCGAGTTACGCGCACAGTCATATCATGTCAAATACAATGTCTGACTATGTTTTGCCTCATGGGCTTATTTGTATAACTGATCAGGTGTCTAATACACAATATCTAAATACATTCATCTGACATTATATGAAAGTAAAATTTTCTCTTGGGGCACAGGCAATTATACATCATTCTTTGCCTGGACAACTTCATCAAACTTCACCACTTTGCTGGTCTTTTGGGAGGACTGTGTACACGCACGTGTGTGTGCCCACACGCAATATAACTAAGATGAATTACCTGCAGAGTCGCCAGAACCAGCTGCCAGGAGGTGCCCAGCACAGCCCCGTGGCAATGGGCCAGGTTTAACAGGGTTCGCATACACTGGATGTTCTTAGCAGTAAGCTAGTGGAGAGACACACAGGCACATTTTGACATTAATAAAATTAGAATCATGTATGAAATGTATGTGGTATTTCACAGGACATCACTTGTCAAGATAAATGGGAGCCATGATCATAAAAGATTACGATGTATACTTACCACCACTGTGCCTTGAGGTTGGGCAGTAAGCGGCTGACCCACGGCCACCACCTGCTGATGAGACTCACTAGACGGACTGATGATCTGTACACTCTGGCCCTGGATTGAGTAGGCTGTGGAGTCATACACGCACCACGTACTGTAGATGTAAAATAACTGACTTCGGATACATGCAACATTCTGTATTACTGTACATGTGTGCGGAAGAACACTATCTCTATATGGTTCCATTTTCACGTGCTTTTTTTGTCATTCACGAATAGAGGCTGAGATGAGCGGACCATGATGAATTCATTGTTTGAATAGTGGCACAGGTGGGACCCACCGCGTCGTAATAGTCTGCTATTAAGCACAGCACCCTGTTTAATTATACGTTGATCGGACATGCTCACAAATTCAACCAAAACATACAAGAGTGCATATGCACAAGAGAGCTGTGGGCAATCAGCAGGCTTTTAGCCAGCACAACTTCATATCTGAGGATGGACCATGATTCTTGGCTACAAGGTAGACTGATTGAGCATATGCTGGCACACACACACACCTACACAAACAAACAATGCTTTCAATGAACTGTTAAGCACAGCGCCCAGCTGCAGTCCTACCCTTGTTGGAGAGGTTGGCAGCATTGCTGCTGAGAACAGTTAGTGCATAGTGTGGTGGCAGCGAGGCCTTGCAGATGGCCGTGATGAAGGCGTCACGTGGTGTCACCAAACCCAAACGACCACACAATGAGGCCATGGTCAGCTCTGCTTTCAGGATGTTTTCTGTGGCAGTCTCATCAGTGCTAAAAGAGACAGACGAGCATGAGAAGAGTCTCACAGTGGCAAGAAAATAGTTGTGTTCACTTTCAAAGCCACGTTCACTGCTTTATTCTGTGAAATGCACACCAATGTGAAAACGCCATGGATTGCTTCAAATTACAATTTTTGGGATTGATATGTTGTCTGAGTTTACCTGGCATCCAGCAGAAGAGAAAGGGCAGCCAGCAGACCACACCAGCAGGCACTGACCATTTCCTCCCACACCAGATGTGCCCCTAAAATGGAGATAAAATGACCAATTTGAGAATCATGGATCATAACTTTTACTGACTTGTGTCCATATAAATGTAGTTTTAAAGCCACACACATTCATCAAAATGTAGTTTTGTGCACACATTTGACAAAACACCTAAAACTTTCCTCAGTTAAGTTCTGACTTTTGGACTTCTGAATTTGGCAATAACATTTTCTAAATCTACAAATGCTCTCTCAGCAGTCTCTGCCTTTCTCTACTTGCCAGGTTGAGGTTGCCACTCCTGGTTGAGGTGAGTTTCCCTGAACTCGGCAGCATCAACCTCCTCCATGGACAGCTCCTTTTCAATCATAGAGGTGATGCCCCTGACAAGGTCCAGGAGGGCACTGAAGGCCACAGACAAGGCGTAGCCCTCTGGAATAGATGGAGGCTCTACTTTGTCAAGCATCTCCAGACTGGAGGACGGAAGAAAGAGATTGGTTAAAAGTAGTCTGGTTAAAGACTTCGAGGAGAGAAGGATATGGATTTTGTTCCAGTATGTGAATGTGAAATTTGAAGCATTTGTTGACTCTTTATCTGCACACAGACCCTGGGTATGATGACTCACAATGTTATAGATTGTGAGTTGTCTCTTTGTCTGCAGAGTGACTAAGATGTCATCAGAGGTAAAGGATAAATAACCCTAACCCTGCTGTGAATGTCTATGCCTTGGTGATACTTACTAAGTAGCCTTGGCGCTGCCCTGGACACTGACAGCCATTAAGGGGATCCAGGTACCTCTGTATTCAAAAGCAGCTTGGGTCGTCAAACTACCACTAGCCCCTCCTGTTCCAGGACCAACCTGTGCTATGCCTTGAGGCCCCAGGCCAGTGCCACCTAAAGGCCAAAAAGTACAAAGTGAAACGTGATTGAACTGAAACTAAAATTGTAAAATTTAGACACAGTTATAAAAACATCTCTAATTGCATCATACACTCACAAATAATTGAATTGAGTGTTGAGAGAGAATTGACTGTTACGAGAAATCTCAAGTGCAGTACAATCCATGGGAGTTAGGATACCCAATGTACCTGTGAACTGACCTGCTGGTGCACCGACAACGGCCGTGTTGCCTGCATGGGGGGTAATGAAGAGGGATTGTATGAAGGAGCCCAGAGCGTTGACAATGTCTCTGAACACTTTGGTGGAGTGCTGTTTCATGTCATAAGACTGGCAGAAAGAGCTGTTAAACAACAATAGCAAACAGAAGTGTAAGGCAAGATAGGTCAGCGAAAATGGACACAAACTGGCGGTTAAACACTTGGATCTTAAGCGGTGGATAACTTTGTTGCGGCATCAGTTCAATCACTCCTTTAGGACTGATATTAGTTCAATTTAATAGGGTGAAAAATTTGATTTAATCTTACCGTAATAGATGTGGCTGTACACACAACCTATGGACTGATTCCACAGCCACTGCTCTAAGCCACTGTGGCTTCTCCCCATCAAGAAACTTAACCAGCAAAGACAAAAAGATCTCACACTCTGTCACCTGTAAATCACACACACATGCAGAAACAATTAAGATTGGGGAGGATAAAACAGAAAACAAAAACGTTCCTCCTAAAGGCAATATCCTATGAATCCATTCAGTTATCAAGGAGCTGCTCTGTAGACATCTTGACCTCCATAACAAACAGAACACATTAAGATCTCCACATGGGAAATTGTGACCAATGGAAAATGTGATCAATCATTATCAGAGTAGATCAACTCTATGAGTTCTGTATGAGTTCTGCACTCAGCAAATGTGTTGCATGCAATGCTTGCCTGGAAACAATTGTGGTTTGTTGGTCACCATCTAGTAAACATGTTAACATTATTATACAACAGTATCATACCAGTAAGGTGTAGAAATGTTTGATGAGGACAGAGACCACACGAAGGAGCCTCATGCAAATTGGAAAATAAGGTTTTTCAACAGGTGCTGGTGAGGCAGCACTGCAGCTGCCCTGCCGAAACTTAATGTTGGGGGAGAAGAGCTTGATGACGAGAGGACAGACTCGCTCCTTCAGCAGGAAACTGAACTCCTGATGCTGTGAATAAAAAGAATATATGTAGATATACACGACTAAATAAAATACGCAAATTGCATCACATCATAAGTGGCACAAAAGTTATGTGTGGAGCAAAGTGTGCATATCAGCTCTGATCAAATGTAGCTCTTGCAGCATCGACATGTTGTGTCTACCATGTTCAAGGTCAAGATCTGGTACCTGAAGGAATACCCCTGGAAAATCATTGAGCACAGACTCCAAGAGTTCCAGGCCAAAGGTCCTCGTCATTTCTGTCATCCCCACCAACCAGTAGGGTGCGTCGGCATTTACCAGCTGACAGAGATCCTTGGAGCATACAACACAGACAGCAAACAATGACACACTGTCGGGCAACACACTACACACACAATAGCTGTTTATATCAAGAGTCAGAGAAACTTTATTTGTCCCAAGGGGCCAATTCTGTGGGGACAAAGTGCGAGAAGGCGCAAAAACAAGGCAACTGATGTGTGATTGGATTTCATCCATGATGAGGACATAAAAAAAGGCAAAGTAGTGACCTTAAAGCAAGAGGAGCTTCAAATATCCTCTTTACCTTTTGACACATTTTCTAAATGTAACATAAAACTGAACTGCTTCATCAGAAAGATGCCGCGATAAAAAACATGAGGCTTGCTTCCCCCTCGTGGACATACCTGGAATAGCATGTATGCGTCCTTCGCACTGGGCCTCAGAGCATTTACAGACCGTCGGTTGGTATTTCCCTGAACAGGAGGGGGCTGCTCCACAATTCCTAGAGTGGTGTAACGTATTTTTTATACACATTAGTTCATTGTTGCTGTTTATGCAATCAACATGGTGAGCTGCAATGTCCTGTAAACAGATTTGAAATGTAATTGACAGAGTGAGGTGCAGGGTCAATCTGCCATTTGACCTTTGAAACGCTCATCCTCAGCCACCATCCTCTCAAAGACGACAGTAACGACTTGTCGGACGGTTGCAGCCGCTGTGTTGTTGGTGATATTGTCTTTTGTGAAGTGGAGACGGAAGCATAACACAATGGCCTACATGGGGACGAAAATGTAAAATTGGAGCAAAGAATACAATCGTGTACACATTTTAAGTGACCGTCAAAGGACAAAATCTGATGAAATCATCAAAACAAATTGTAATCTTGAAACGCTTCAGTGAAAAACATGGGGGAAAAGGTTTTATGTGTAAATGAGGGAGACTTGAGGGAGAAATAACTATCATGGAAATTGATTGGGATTACTGCATTTCAATCAGCTTGTGTGTTGTGGATGCTTTACCTTAGAGAGCACTTCATCGTGCACAACAGTGTTGGTGGTGAGCAGTACCAGAACCGTCTGTAGAAGCTTCAGCTCTTCCAAACCATTTTCCATCAACTGCCATAGCATGTTGATGATGTTACCCGCTGCTGCCTGTCAGGTAGACCCAAACATACACATTTACAGATTGCACAGATATTGCACATACTCCCTCAGTAATAACAGGATAAGGTAAGCCTTAATAGGATAAGGCAAGGCAAGGTAATAATAAAAAAAAAAAAAGAAAAGAAAAAAAAACCTCAAGGTGAGACAAGGTCAAACACGACAAGTCCAGTTGCTGGAAAATGTTAGCTGTCTTAATTCTTAAAGAAAGTAACATATCCTGTGTTGGGTCATGCTTTCCAAAATGTCTACACAATGTTTCTGTTACAAGTACTTGTTGGCTGGACACAAACAAACTAAGTAATCGAGCAGACTGAACCGCCTCATTCTGGGTAAACTGCAAGTACAAGAAATCCTGAGTGTGTTGTCTTTTGGTGCAGCAGAGGGCGACACATGCAACAAGGTCGTTTGTCACCATACTAATTATGATGATTATCACTCATGCCATACATCTATAAATAAGTCAGCTGTGATAGATTACCAGTGCAGTAAAATACAGAGCACCACTCTCCGACTGAACAGACAGACCCAGCCAAGATTTCTAACCAATGTTGATTCATGTTTATGTGTTTGATGACCAGCTGGAGAACGACACATCAAGGTAGCAGCTGGTGTAGCATCTACATCAGCAAGAGCCACAAGGGGAATAAAAACTGATAAATCTGTACTTTCGGATATACACTTAATGTTTTATAACTGACATCAAATTGAAACTTAATGGAGTAAATATGACACTGACTGAAAACAGGAGCTCAGAAATCAGATGTGTTCCACACAAAAGCAGAGTGCACAGTTGTGAGTAGTGATGTGTAAACAGCAGCAAAATGCCCAGCAGGTTCCTGGTGGGTGATCAGAGAGAGAACATGCTTATTTTGCTTGAACACCATTGCCCCGTATCTCTCTGCATTCTAGAGGTCTTAGCCACCACGTATGATGTTACATCTTTAGTCTTCCCTGGCATGGTATAACAACCCTAATCAACAAAGTGTTTTTTCTGCTAGGGGGAAAATCACGGGACAGTGACAAGCACATTGCTTGTGCGCAACAAAGTATCTCACACACTCCTTTCTGATGGTACCGTAGAATAAATAAGAAGGTGCTGTGACTTTTTGTTGTGATGCTTTTGGCTGCTTTGTTAAAAGTGTGTGTTTAGCCTAATGAGAGTGGCTGAACACTCAATTGGAGAGCAATAACAAACATCAGGGTGCCAGTCCAAGAGTGCCAGTCTTCTCAGAGCGGTGTTGACTAAGGCAGGGATATCTGGGGATTAGAAAATCTTTCATCTCTGGAAGCTTCTTACACTGGATGGCAGTTTGCTTAACCATACTGTGGATCACTGAATGCATCAATGCCAAAAATGAAAGAACATTTGAGTAAGTCATGGCGAGGGACTTTGCGACACCAGAAATATTGGCTTGTGCTGATGGCTTCCGGATACTTCAAGATTAAAAGAAGAATATGCAACAACTGGGAAATCTAAAAGAAATCCTTGGGTATGAATCCAAGCTGCGTAGACAGCCAGCAAAATAAGGTAGTAACTATCAAAACAACTATCAATAATGTCAGTGACTTCAGATTAACCCTGCTAATATTTACATTGCCTGTTGGGTGATTGATGAGCCACACTGGTTCCTCTATTGAGTGGCTGGTGGGCTGTGTGTTTTTTGTATCAGTGTGTCTGTGAGTGTACACTTAAAGTACTTTATGATATAGTTGTTAGGGAAAGTGAATGGATACTCTCACATTTCAGCGAAAGCAGAGCATTTGTAAAAAGATAACAAGAACCTGATGTATTCAAATGATAGGCTACAGAGCTTAAAAATAGCTTTTTTTGTAGGACTTAAGTGATTTATGCATCGCATCTGAGTGAAGTACTGCATAAGGCACTTTTCTCATAAAAGGTCTTTGAAGTTTATGAGATAGTTTAGGATAATGTGTTTATTTCACTTAAACCTCTTGAACTCAATGAAAATGTTCGCTGGAAGGGGAAAACCGACATACCATCCCAATTATGTCTTCTACAAAAATAGATATTTTGCATTTAAACTAAAACAGATTTGAACTCCAACTTCTGAAGTGATGAAAAAGACCACATTCGTCAAGGCTGTGGGGTGCTCTGGATTTCTCCACTGCTAAATGAAATAAAATAATAATCCTATCAGGATTTGCAGTTCTCCACACCTCAAAAAACACAGATTACAACTGCTCATCACTTTCCACACTATATTCTTAAGTACATTAAGCAGGGAAAATGCCAGAAAAGTCTCAATCCCAAAAACCACAGGAATAGTATTGTTAGGAAGACTGTTGTGCTTATGTAGCTGCTCATGAGGAACCAAACCAGGGTTTTGGTATAGAAGCTGCATTACATGTGAATGCTGACCATGGGAGACATCTCAGTAGATATCACAGTGCTTGACATTCCTCACCTCGGACACAACCTCATGAGACATGAGTCGCTGGATCGCAGCCAGACACAGCTGAGTGATCTTTGGCTCTTTGGTGCCACAGCCCATCAGAAAAGGCTGCACCACCTCTGAGCTGTTGTCCTTCAAAGCTGCAAGAGAGGGAAATGAGGAGATTGTGTGAGCAGGCTCTGATTCTAAGTATAGTCTACAGTATCTCTTTGAGAGTTAAAGCACCTGAGGTCACTGTTGGACAAGTAATAAAAAGGCCAAAAGTAAAAACTGACATGTCACCAGATTGGAAATGTGGCATCTACACAATGTTGCAGTGGGATGACTTTTAATAGTGCTTTAAGAGTGTATGTCATCCACTAGTACGATTGGAATTGAAATTAAATATATTATGGGTGATATTAGGTAACATCATTGGAGTACACTTTCTTCCGATGAAAACACAGATAATGTTTATCTCCTCTCTCTCTCCCTCTTATCACTAACCTGCCAAAATGTCAGTGTTCCTGGCTGCAATGGTCTTAATCTTCACAATGCCCGACTCTGCTGCCTGGGAAAGAAAATAAGAGATGTTTAGACCTTTTAAGCCAACACATGTGGTAACACTGATTCAGTTCCACTGGTATGATAACTACAGCTCTTCTCCCAGTGGGTCCAGGAGCACGGCCATCAAGGTACGCACAGGGACGTAGACAAGCTGGGACGACGACTTAAGTGAGCAGCACAGCCAAGTTCTTGCCATTTTGCAAGAGGTGTCTTAAAATTTCCCCTCGGGTACTAATTAAGTTCCCCAGACTCTACATCACGATGAATGCCTCAACAACAAAGACAAGCAACCTGCCTTTTTCATAACAAGTCCTTTCCCAATACATCCAGGTAGCTCTTATTGTTTGTGTCACACTCAATTTCAGACATCTAATTTCTTTCCCCATATTGCTCCATTGCTCTCTCTTAGAGGGCAATTTATGGATACCGACTGTATTTTTGACATCTGAAAAGCATGAACTAATTCATGAAAATGAATAAGCAAATGGAAAGCCTATGGAATCTGTCCATGCACTCCCATGACATCGGCTAGTTTCTTACATCCTCATGTGTTTTATGGGGTGTGGGTTGCAAAATCTTGCAAGTTAAGATTTAGGTGTAATCTGATGAGGCTAATGCCTATCTCTTCAAATGGCTCTGGCAAAAGCTCTGATCCAGATCCAACAGAGTCCAAAGCAGCTCCATATATTGCATGATAATATGCAGTGCATAGTAATATAATGTCATTTCTGCTAAGTCAAAGTACCTGTCATTTAGATGACTTTTATGCAGAGTTAAGCACACAGACAAAAACTAGGAAGTGGTCTCTGACCATACATACACTTCGAAAGTAAATCTGTTGTAGCTTGAAAGGTATTGGCCATGACTTGTGACAGAACACTACACCAGTTAAATCAAAAGTTAGAAATGTGTGAAGTCAGGGCAGGAGAAGTAAGATGATTTGGCGTGGCAATGTGTTGTCATATCTCTTATCGTATTGTACACAGTGAGCTCAAGGGATGATTTCTCAGTTTTGGCAGTTCACCAGCATTAAATGTTTTCCTGGTAAAGCCCATAAGACAACTTGAGCCAGCACAGCCCAGGCAAGCAAACCTTAGACTGTGGAACAGTTTGCATTCAAAAGTGAAATTGGTCAACTGGTGACTCTGGTTGTAGCTTCTACAGGTTTTTGGGCCATAGCAAGATACCCATATACCCAAATAATTCACAGGCTGCATAAATTCCAACCCAATTAAATTATTGTCCTTAGAGCAACTTTCTATGGTTGGGTGAAGGTACACAGGTTAGATATTCACAGGTACTTAAATTAGACACACTAACCCGAAGTCCACTCCTTATGTAATAATTGCTGCTTATGCAGCAATGCCACACTTCATTCAATCTCATACCTCTGATATTCAAACATTATCTTAGAGAGCAGTCAGGTTTCATGCAAAACTGAACCCAATTGGTTGTAAAGCACTTCATGGAGATGGTCGATTAGCCTAAGTACCTCTCAAATACCCAAGTAGCGGAGGACAGCAGCAGCTACAAAACAGTCTCATTCTGGGATCAATATGGTCCCACAAGGTACTGTTACACATGGTACACATGGCCTTCGGCATGGGAGGGCCTGTCTTACTACACACTTGGAGGATGGCAGCTGTCAGTCAACAGATGTGGCACACACATTGGGCGAAGCTGGAGGCAATCACTATGAAAACCCTCTTTCTTTGAACAGTGAGCCTCTTGTGTTTTAAGGACCCTTCATATCTAACAAGCAGTCCTTTTGCAAGCTGGAATACTACAGCTTTTGGTTGGTAATTACCACAATTTTTTCAAAATTAAGCTGCACTGATAAGTTGCATTTTTTTCATGACTGTTTGTATAAACAAGGGTCATCTACCTGACAAGAGCATTTTTCATCTACGAGAAGGTAACTGACTTTGCCAACATCTAAAAGGTTTTCTTCCCAGTTACAGGATGGAACATTTAAACAATGTACAGGCTCTGATTTAAAGCCAATATTGTCACTGCTGGGATGCTAGAAGCTGCTCAGTTCATCTTAGAAATGGGATGTTTCAACTATTAATTATCAGGTCCACAGGAGATGTCAACATTTTTTCACAAGTCCACACATTTTATGGGTGACCTCTTCATATTACGTGCTGTTATGCCAGCCATACATGGGATGAGTTGCAACTGAATAAAAAAAAAAGAAATAATTACAACAACTCCTCGAAACTTGCAACTTTCCCTCTTTTCTGATCATTCGAAAACTAACTTTCAGTCACGACACTGCACCGAATAAAATGCAAGATCATATCTTCTCCATAATACTATAAATCCCCTACAAAATCGCATACCAAGTACAACTTGAAAATGACTTGATAAGGATTGTCTTAAGGATGTGCAGCATGAACTACTATGTAGGTGGGTGAGTAAAGAGGTACTTAAGGTAGGTAGGTAGGTGCTTTATCGATCCATTGATTTGTTGACACAGGAAATATAGAAATGTAGCCATCAGAAGATGGTTCTGCTGGATTCTACTGTGCTGCTACTACTTCTTGTAGTATTCGTGCTACAAGTTGTACTTTTATCAGCTGCATCTGCCAAATCCAATAATATCAAACAGGAAAACTGAAGTGAATACAATAGATGAATAGAAGTGCACCATTTCAGACTCAGTGGCTTGTTTCTATGTAAAATTCATCAAGATGAGTTCAAAAACAAGTGTCTATGTTTTGAGTTTTGCTGTGACTCGGCAGACAACAGAGAAAAGAAACTCCACAATTTCCAGCATTTAGCTTTCTGATGTATTATTTGTGGGAGTCCTGCAACCGGTAAGTGAGGAGTCACCACCCAGCTTTTGGGCAAAAAAGGCATCAATCAGAGTTTTCAAGCTGTGAAATCAAAAAGAGAGCATTGGACAGCTTCAGCCGAATGACTTTTGCCTCATCATGTGTGAGCAGATGCATTTCCATGGTTTCTATGATAATTACATGGTGTGGCGAGCATTTGTCACGTAAATATACTACCTGAAAGACTAGTTTACAGTAATCATTGAGGCAGTCAGAGAGAGATTTACTCGTGCTGCCTCATTTCTTTGGAAAGCCACGGGCAGACTAACTTCCTCAAAAAGTCTGTGAACTCAGCATTTTGGGTAGGAAATCTTGCAAGAGTGAAAATGAGCTCATTCATTCAGCACTTTGGCCTGATCAGATTTCAGAATCTCAAGCTCATGTTTATTAATAGACCACTGCTAACATGAGTACTACTGCTAACGTGAGTAATACCTACACTTATTCTACCAGTTTGTCAAGTGCGAATCATCCAGTACAATTACACACACAAAATGACAAAACTGCAAAAAGCTGTGCTCCTACTTCTCTGTGTATGCTGAGTTACAAAGGTGGCGCAATACTAAAAAAAAAGGAGAAGAGCTATACCCATTTGAAACAGATGTGATCAGGATTCATGGCCAATTGACCTTTCACTCAGTTTTTGCATTGTAAATCCAAAAGGTTTTTGACAGCTCTTAAGTTCCACTGCCGTTGGTGTTTGGCCAAAGTTACTTTAAAATAACCTTTTAAAGAGTGTCAACCTTGCGGCTGTGTGTTGTGTCTCTCTCTTGCCTTGTGCGTCCTGACTCCATTGTGCACAAAGCTACAATACTGAAAAATGTGCAGCTCTCAACCTGAGGGGTGGGCAAAGTGGAACAAGGAATGATGTAGGACGAGTTCAATGAAAGTGATTTTCAGCCCTCAACATGACACAAATCAGAGAATTGTTTGAGAATGTGAAAGCAAAGGAGACGTGCAATCAAATAGCTAATTATCCATGAAATGAACTTATGTTGAAGTGCATAACTTCTGGCCACACGTATTTCTGACGAGACAAAAATGTTGTGGGGACACAAGGTGATCAAGTTATTCAAAGTTGCTTTTAGCCAACCTGTTGTCATGACTTAATTTTCAAAATAAGCACCTCTGCAAAATCACACAGGCAATGTTGAATACTTGGAGACTAAAAATAAGAATAGAAAACAAAGAACATCCATTTGTTGCTAGCATCCTTCATGTATTCAGACATGACCATGATTGCCTCAGTTGTATTCTATTGAAAATGCATAATTAATGAAGACAAGATGACACTAACTTTGTTGCACTCCAGGGACCAAAAATAAATCAAAGTTTGATACAGTGCATCACATTGTAAAAAAACAATTAAGGAAAAAACTACAAGGTAGACATCAACTTTTTTATTAGAAAACTGGAAATTGTTTGTTATAAACCACATTTTGGAATCTCTGATTGTCCGGAAACGTAAGCTCCATCCAAAGAAGCAAAAGGGAGAATCGAATTGGTTGGAAGAGAAAACAAAAACCAAATCAGAGCAACTCCACTGAGCAGGAAAATATTGTCTGGACAACCAAAATGCTCCACAATCAGCAAATGCTTTGGGAGTAAAATTATGCGTATGACAATACAGTGCACCTTGCACACCTGAGATTCAAAATCAGTGAGGCTCACTTGATCGATTAATCAAGCAAGGCTAAAGCGCACAGTATGTCAGATAATTTCAATAACTAATGGTAGGGTTGTTCTTTGAAAGATGTGGAAAATACATGAGATCACAGTGCCAAAGTAAGAAGAATTATTCAACATTCCCTCTCAAACTTAGACATAAACTAAGATGTTACAAGATTAATCAATATTGCATGTTCATCTGTTGATTAACAAGCTTCAAATGGAGACATGGAAACCTCATGATTTCATCGACCACTGTGTGCTCCAAGATATTCATTTTTTCATTATATAGTAAAGGAGGCTGTGTTAATGAGGCACATATGCTCTATCAGCGGTTGCTTTGTTTTTCCTGACTATGGTAGCCTGCCAATCAAACCACTTCTCATTCACCACCAAGTCAACAGATGCTTTGCGTCACCAGCACATCTGAGCTATGAAGTCTCTCAGCAGCAGGGACAAACCACTCGAGATTAAATACACAAACTTAGATGTTACAAAATTTTATCATCAACATGTGTAAGGCAGAGGAACATGTACCCGGTAGATGAAATCAATCACACAGAGAGTGGGGATACCTGATCACCTACTCACTTTGCAGGCAGTAGGTGAACAGATTGATTATGATTATAACTTTACACAAATTCATTCGTGCCAACTGTACATTCCACACAGCAGAAGCAGTGCATGCAACAGCACCACTGCGACTGGGAGATAACGTTAACATGAGCTACTTTCAAGACATGGTGTTATTCTGGATGATTAGCTGACGGCCGTGCCCCATCTACGGTCCGACAGAGGCTAACTAACCGGCTAACGCACCTCTTTGACTGGGGGGAATTTCTTCTTGCACTCCATTGACAGCGACCGCAGATCCGTCTGCATGTTCTCCAGCAATTTCTTCACCGCCTCGGGGCTGCTGGTCGACATTTTTGACGGCGTGTTGGATATAAATCTCTTGGAAGTTCAGACCAAAAAGGCAAACAGACGCACCGTCGCTGCCAACCCATCCACAGCGGCGATATTAGTCGTGTTGACTTATTCACCCTCCTTTGGGAAGAGAATACGAACGCCGCGGTCTATTGACTCCGTATCCCACTTATGAGCGTCTTTGGGCGGCCGTGTGTTAAGAAGCAAAGGTGACACCGACATATGCTCGGATGGTTCACAGCCGAGAGGCATTGGCCACACTCTCAGGTCAACTGTCGTCAAGATTCGACAAGCGAAAGCTGTTCACACATCAAGACAATTTTCCAAATTCAGCTGAGCGCCACCGGCGGCCATCAGCTCCTCTTTTCCCCCACAATGCATCGGGAGTGAACACTGACACGTCACTAGGACTTCCGTAAACAGTGTTGCTCCCTCAAGAATGAATACAGCGCCTCCCTTTGGAAAACACTGGAATCATTAGGCAATTGCAATCTCTCTCT
>OMPJ01038941.1:0-10223 GCA_900312935.1 Carapus acus | reverse complement strand
TGGCACTCTTTCTCTCCTCTCCTCTCTCTCTCTCTCTCTTTCCCTCTCTCTCTCTCTCTGGCTCGCTCGCCCTCCGTTTTGGCCTGCTCGGACCTGCAGGTGGTGATTGACAGGCCGGCATCAGAGTGGTGATTAGAACTTTCTCGTTCCTTTGGAGCTCCAGACAGGGTTTGACCCTTGACCCCTCCCAGCTCTCTCTCACACAGCTGTTTCAGAGAGCGGCCCTGCTCCCGTCCTCACGGGGGCCACGCGGGGCCGGTGAAGCGAGAGAGAATGTCCTCCGCTGGCAGCCGGGACCGTCCCACAAGACGCAGAGTTGTGTGTTTAACAGCCGAGGGAGGGTCGGTGCTTTCGGGGTAGTTTTGAAGTTGCAAATTGGGCAATAAGTCCACTCAAATACGCATCAGAAGGCCGTAAATGTCGCAGAAACCTTCCCGTGCAGGGTGCAGGTGGGTCGGCCGTGGGACGAGGATGAGACGTTTGTGGGGAGGAGGAAGTTGCAGCTCTGCGCGACGGAACAGAGCCCAGGACAGAAAAGAGTTTGTCGCCACAGATGATGGGCTAGTGTACTGGGACGTTTGCAGTCATGACACGAATTGGATGTTTGTTTGAAACTTGAAAGTTTGTAGCGACGTTGGTGTGTCCAAATGTGGATGCCGTCCATTGCTCTGCTGAGACGCTTTGCTCCCCGTCGGGGAATTGGACCAATTTGGCACTATACTAATAAACTGGGATAGAATTCAATTGAAATTTGCAGTTATTTGATCCCAATCCAGACAATGCTGCTATCAATTTTCTTAGATTGTTGATGTGAAGCTGTTTCTTAAATGTGAATCACAATGTACCCTGTTTAAGTCCACAAACGTAATGTGGACCTGGCAATGTCTTGAAATGCTAAATAATGGGATTGTAAACATTCAATTACAAATGCAATTATTCTCTATCAAATACAGACATTTATCAGAAATAGCAGTTCACACCCTGTTGTTGTCAGACACACACATATTATCCATGTACTCACAGTATGAAGCCTTGCTCAAGGGCACCAATGTAGCCATCTGCCATAGTTGCTCTTTGTCGGCCACCCGAGTCTCTCCTGCCCAAAATGAAGCTGTCAGAAGTGGGATTCGAACCCACGCCTCCAGGGGAGACTGCGACCTGAACGCAGCGCCTTAGACCGCTCGGCCATCCTGACTGATGGAGTTGTACCCCTTCTTTGACAAACTAGAGCAAACTCCACTCATGGCCGGTCTCTCTCTCTCCCTCTCTCTCCCTCCCACGTCACTCTCACTCCCTCTCTCCCAGTTTTGGGATGAACCACGACGGGATCGGGAACTCCTGCGGCACCAAAGGCCACGAGACGGCCAAGCTGATGGCCGCCCACATCACCGCCAACACAAACCCCTTCTCCTGGTCGGCCTGCAGCAAGGACTACATCACCAGCTTTCTCGAGTAAGTAGACCAGCTCTGAGTGTGTGTGTGTGTGTGTGTGTGTGTGTGAGTGTGTGTGTGAGACGCGAAAGAGGAGGGATACGTGCTTGGTCAGCCATTGCGTTGACCCGCTGCCCCGCCTCATGCTCAGTTTCCTCCCGGGCCTCTTCCTAGGACCCTCAGGCCGGAACAGGCCGTGTCGCCCCCTAGTGTCAAGGTGTGGGCCGACGGCCGGGGCTTCGAATACCGCGCCGCTATTTCACGGCAGGGGAAGCTCGCTAGTAAACACAAAGCGTGACGCAGAGATTTTTTGGCTGGAGTAGAAACCGCTGAGTCAGTTCGGCAGGGACTGCGTGCAGCATTCCGGACTCGTAAAAAGACATTCCAACCCGACCAGACCGTCACCGGGAAGCGAGGACTTTTTTTTTCCACGGCTTTACTTGCCCTTACCCTAACTGCTCACTTGAGCTGCGATTTGTATCGATTGTCCAACCTGAGTTCTCTTTCTCTCTCTCTTTCTTTCTCTCTCTTTTTTGTGCGCAGTGGCACGCAGAGGTCAAAGGTCAGGGTCAGAGTCACACCCCTGCAGCTTGTAGGAATTTGCGCAGCCATTTTACTCGTTTCCCTCCCCGACACGCCGCTGTTTGAGCGCACCACGTCTGTGAAAGCATAACCTTTTCTGTTATTTATCACTTTTATTATAAAACTTTCCACCCTGAGGCGATCTACGGCGCCCAGCTGCAGCCACCACGGCAAACTTTACGTTATTCTCCGGGGCGGATTGATCGTGCAGATTAAGTTTCTGCTTTGATACCGTTTATCATCGCGATCTACAGCGACGAAAACTCCAAGAAAACTCGGCAGCGGGACTCTGGCACCTGACGGCCCTGAGGTATTCGTGGGCGATCAAACGGGCGTCGTCTCGAGCTCGTCAGCTGTTGCAGATGTTGCGTCCAATCCGAAACACATTTCCAGCGAGACGGCGGCGTGCTGACTCGGGAACACGTGGTGGGCTGGTATTTCCTCCGTCATCGCCCTCTGCAGGAAGCTGCCTCCGTCCTCAGAGCTGCGGCGAGATTTATCTGGAATGTCCTTAAAGACGGCGGATCAGATCGATTTCCGGGTCATGCTGGGATTCCGGATCAGATCCGAGCTTTGCTGCCGCCCCCAACGTCCTCCTGGAGGACGTCTCAGTCCGGCAGATGTCTCCTCCTGTCGAGTAACCACAGCCTGCGTGGGTTATTCGACATTTTACGCCACAATGTGACTTTATTTGATCACGTTGGGTTACTTCAGACCTTCACTCATGGCAGAAAACGATCTGAAAAGAATAAACCCTTAGATGCACACGAGGGGTCAAAAATGACCTCAGGGGTTCTTATTCTGCGAAATCTTCATAAAGAAAAATTGTAATATATTCATATTACAGGTAGTTATCATTAAATGTGTTTGTAATGTGAGCCAATATTCTTTTAATTTGTGTTTTAATTCATTTTGAGAAAATTACATAGATTTTGAGAATTTTCTTTGGGGTCAACAATGACCCACGGGGTTGTTATTCTTTAAAATCTGTATAAGGGAAGATTTTTATATATTCACATTCCAGGTAGTTATCATTTAACGTTTTTGTGATGTGAGGCAATATTTTTCTTTAATTATGTCTTTATTCATTTTGAGGAAATTCTATATATTTTGAGAATTTTAAGTGGGGTCAAAAATGACCCCAGGAGTTGTTATTCTTCAAAATCTTTACAAAGAAAAATTGTAATATATTCCTATTCCAGGTACTTCTCATTATACATGTTTGAGGTATGAGGCCATATCTTTCTTAATTTTTATTTTCTTTCGTTGAGAGAAAATTCTAAATTTTTTGAGAATTTTAATCAGGGTGGAAGAGTGAAGGCATTGGTAGGTTGTGCAAGGGCTAAATCATGGATCTAAACCCTCTCTCTCACAAACAGATGTGGAGATTTGGGATAAACCTGCGCGAAAATCACCCCCATCAGCTCGGAAGTAGGCCCGATGGGCGCAGACGGACCCTGTGTGTGTGTCCGTGTGTGTGTTTGTGTTTGAGTGCGGATAATCGCGTCTGCGGCTGTCAGATGATGTTTCCTGTTGGGAAGCGGCGCTCGTGACAGTGGCGGCCGTATTATTCCAGCGTCCAACTTGGACACAAAGAGACGTTTCTCTGCGCCTCTGCTGGGTTCCTGTCACGGTCCGTTCCGGGCCCGGGAAGTCCGGGGACGACTAAAGCGGCACCCGGACACACACATACACACACAAAAAAAAGGAAGACAAAGGTTGTTCCTTTCCCTTTTGTGCGGAATCAACACTTGCCGTGTCTCCATTTGTATCTGTCCGCCTCTGAAGTTCGTCCCTGTTTGGTTCTGGCTTTACTGCTTTTAGCTTTTATGTTTCCTACAAAAGGGTTTCTGTCCATAAACTCCAATTATCCTCCCTGTCGCTCCCTCTGAGTTTTGGATATCCCACATGCCCTGCCAAGTAAACAGCTTTGGCGGTGGTGTTGGCCTAGATTCACCGGCTCGCTGTGGCAATACGCGCGGCTTTGTTTGGGTTTTTAGGAAAGGCTTCATGAATGCGCTCACAGTTCACTCATAGTTTATTCCCCCGTGTCTGCATGCCAGTTTGTTACAAATGTTAAAAGGCAGCCGCTGTGGGTATATTGGAGAGTGACGGGGCGCCTGTTTTATTTGCCCGAGTGTGATCCCGTGGGCCCAGGCGGTGGATCTTGTGCTCTAAATCGTATGCAGCGTGATTGTAACATCTCCAGGTGCAAACGTAGATACGAAGGTCTGAAGTTGAGGGTCCACCAAGGTTCCATCTCATTAGCGGACGGTTCCGCCCAAAGTTTGGCGGAATCCTAGTGACAGGGAGCCTTTGCATCCAAGTCAGTTTGGCCTCCAAACTCTGACCTCTTTGTTTCACTGCTAACCAATAGATAGCGAGGCTAGCTGGTGGGTACAAAGATCCCTAGGCCTGGATTGTCTCTCGCTGATGACCAGGAAATAGGATTATTCCCTGCCCCTGACCACGGGCACCAGATGGAGGGAGGCAGGAATGAATGAAGAAGAGAAAACTCTGTTCTCAAGGAGAGATTATGCAATAGAAATAAATAGTAGGACTGGTTTACTTGGACGGGGTTATTATTATGCATGGCCATAGAAATAATGTCTACAAAAGGTGGATTTTGAGGCTGCAGTGGGTTTGAGGCCACAGGCTAAAGGTGTAGCAACCACATCTGATGGTATCTAAAGGGTGAACGTGACAAATAACACATACAAGTGATGAAGTTAGCATTCCTAGCATAATCAAGTGATGTTACAGGTTTGAACCTGATGTTTCGTTTTTAGCTTCCCCCGCTCAAAATGAGCCAACGCCTCCTCGCCTGGGTCTCGGTTTGTTCCAGGGACCTCTGAAGATGTTTAGATAGAGAATTATCGGCGGTATGTAAACAGCCCAAGGATCATATTTTGATGTGCTCCTCGCACAAATTTACAGTATCCCCACGACGTTGCTGCAGTTGGTGTGTTAGTGGGGCCACTCTTGGTACTCATCTACCTGGGCTGTCCTGGAGCAGTTTGGTGGACTCTTGTTCAGTATCTTGCTGAGGAACACTTTAGCCGAAGGATGGTGGATTTTAGCGCAACCAAAGGTGCAAAATTATCCCTCTAAATGATTCCAGAGTGATAATTTGTCCCTCAGCACCGTCAAATCAAGCGTCAAAGTGGTGTTAACTCACGTATCCTCAGCCAAACGAGGTATTTAAAACTTATCGTGACTTTGTCCCAGGGAGCGCGCTCAGTCAGATCTCCTCCTTCTTCCAGACCGATGGAGGACGCCAGCGTTTGCTCCTGAGCGTCTCCACGTTTTTGTTGTCTCCGGGCCCACGTCCCCCGTCCACAGTGTGTTGCTGCCTCCACAGCTGGAGAGAGCTGCGCTCTTGTAGTAAATAGTTGTAGTAATACATTGTCTTGAACTATTCCTCTGACTCGACTATATTCGGAGCCAATCAGAGGAGTTACAGCCCAGAGCGAAACACTTCCCCGTGGCTGTATTGGCACTCGATTTTGGAATTGAGAACGCACAACATGTCTGCAAAGACTTACAGCTTGGCCGCGTAGACTTAACATTGAATCTAACTGGCTTTTTGTGTTTGTAATATGTTATTCCTATGCTTTTAGGCAGGTTTATAAATATTAACACACATCCATTCTCTGCCAGAGACAGCAGGGAAGGTGTTTGTCCAGCTCCCTGATTTGTTTCGTCTCTTTATTTGAGTGGAAAGAAGAACTACTGTAAATCATCAAACCACTGCCCACCGCATTACAGCCCAGTTTCTGACATTTTGTACTTTCTGACAATGCTTTTGTCTCTTACACATTATCTCAGGAATGCAAATCATCCGCGTTAGAGGTTCACAGAGGGCACATACTCCCACTGTTAAACCAGGAAGAACCACAATTGATGCAGAAAATGTTTTTTTTTTTACGTCAAAGAAAACGCAATCCCATTAAAAACTTTCCCCCTTGTGTTTATTCTCGGCAAATGGTTCACCCAGACTAACAATTAACTCTGGAACAAGCCAATCTGTGCCAGAGTTCCGAAGTAAAACACGGCAGACGTCAGCAGCAGCACCTTGACAGATTTCCAGGTTATCGTTTTGTAAGACGCCATGAACAGAAAAGTGTTTTTAACAGATCATAGTGAAGCACCTAGCTTGTAGCTTCTTGTCCAATTAGCATCGCCAGTCTGCCTCATGTCTTCAGGCAAACACTTCCACCAAATTTGTTTCCTACCTAGCACAGCAAAACATCCACAATTCTTTCTCCGATTCTTTGTTTTGGTAGCTCACAGCGAATTGAAATTGCCTTTTGATGTAGCGATCAAGTTGACCACGCACACTTGATAGAAAGTGTGTAGTGCTATGCTAGCAGACAACCTTGTATGAGATGATATTTCCAGAGAGCTTGTAAGTATTTGTATTAATCATCTAAGATTGACATATCTAGTGATGTGAAACAGACTTTTTCTCATGAAGTGGCTGTTGGGTTAGCAGGCGGTGATGGTGGAATGAATCCTTACAAGGCGATCGGGACGTGGCAGCTGCGCCTCATAACCGCATCTCGCACGCCAGTAAAACCAGTCCCAGCAATCAGTTTACTAAACACCAAGCCCTCGCTGTGTATCTCACTGCGTAAGACATCAGATTGTTTTTTATCCTGAGTAAACTGCCTGGAACCCATCCGCCCTCGTCCTTCGTCAGAAACCTGGACGCGTGCTCGGCCGCGTCTTCCTCCCCGCCGTGTTCTGTCCGCCCTCATAAACCAGGGCAGAAAATCATCCTCAGAGCAACACAGACAGTTAAATAAGCCTCGGCATCTCCGCCCAGCATAAACACACACACACACACACACACATACACACACACCAACAAAAGCCACTCTGTGCGCTCTCTTGGCCGACGTTTTTTTTTTTTTTTTTTTTTTTTTTTCGCCGTGTGGAACATTGCTTACTCGAATACAAAATTGCTGCAATTTTTTTCTTCTCTTTTTTTTTCCTGCAGGGAGTTCTTTGTGCGCAGACATATTTCTATCTGACAAAACAGACTAAACATAATCCAGGGGGGCCCGGCTCACGATTTGACCCGCAGCCGATTCCAGCTTTGTCTCTCTGTGCCTCCGCGTCACTGCATTCTCTCCTTCGCTGGAAAGCGGCGTAATCAGATGGTCTGTGGGGCCGACTGGTTGAGGAAAATTGTAAAAGAATGGAGGCTAATGTTTCCTCGATAACACTTTGTGGTACTGTCTGAGGTGGGAGGCAGACACGTAAGAACCAGACGTCATGTTGTTTCTGTTGGTGTCATGAAGTTGAAGCCAAATCAAAGTGTGTTTATACGTTAATATGGTTGTAGATGGCAGATGGTCCCACATTGGTGAAAACAACAAAGCAGTGCTGAGCACTTCTAAGAAGGTCCAAAAGGTCAATGTTTGAGTGGGTGCTCGGAAACAAGACTGAGTTTCTAGGAAGGTGTATGTCCTAGACTGCGTCCCTTAGACCAGGGGTCCCCAACCATCAATGGGTCAATGATGGTCCCGGGCCTTACGGAGGGGATACAGAACTTAAACCATTTCCGCTTTATCTATGACATGTTTCTGAGCGATGTTTTATTTTGGAAGGTGACCGGATCCTCTCCGTCACATCTGTCCAGGACTATTGACGCATGTTAAGGTGTTTGCCTCGGTCACATATGTTCCTTGTCATATCTGCCTCTGGTCCCGAACCTTGGTACGGAACCAGCTCGCTGCTAGCTTGCTTAGGTAGCGGGTTCAGCAGTAACAAGCCGCCTGGGTAAACACACACACACACACATTGAAACAGCAACAGAGGCTTTCTTTAGCTTGCAAGCCGGCACTTTGTTTCCCTCCAAACTCTCCACAACTGTATGGGCAATAACAATGACCCTTTTCGGTCAGAGAACACGCACCTTTGACGGGTAACTCTGCCACGCTGCTCCACATTTAAGCGGGGGGGTTTACACTCATCTCGCACCGCTATAGGGGGAACCGGCTATGTCACTTCTGCTAAATATCCGCAACACCAGGCTGGTCCGTGAAAATATCTTCTGATATGAAACCGATTCCGTGTCTCAATGAAGATTGCGGACCACCAACCTAGACCGCAGTGTCTCAGTCCAGCTTTCTGTCAAAGTTCCTCAGGGACTGATGTTTGCAAATATCAAGGACAGTAAAGCCACAAGGAGGAATCCGGTATCTAGAACTCAGGATATGTGGTCCTGCTTGGGACCATTGCGATGTGACATTTCCTCCCCTCAGGAGGTGTTCAGAAGGAGGTACACGCTGGCGTTCTGACTCTTTGTTGCTATTGATATGTTCACAAACTCCCCAAAGTTGGAACAGATTATGTTCCAGGAGGGAGTTTGTATCGTGAATGGTCTGTAGTTAGTCGTTATTTCGTGAAACGCATGCCACCATTGGCGAGCTTGTTGCCAAACTGACGCCGTGGCGCGGTTTTGCTGGGCGGCCAAACAGCGTGCTAGGCAGAAAGCGAGTGATTCAAAATTGGGACTTGCGGGAGATTGCCAACAAAAAGTAATTTATTTTCATTAATTATCACAGACATTCGGAACTTGAACTTTCATAAATAGGGGAGCGACTGTTTTGATAAATGGTGAATGAGAGTGTTGCGTATGTGTGCTGTTGTGTGTTCTGCTACCTTACCTGACTATACCTTGCCTTATCTTACCTTAATTTACCGTACATACTCCCGATTCCCTCTTGGTAATATACCTCTTCCCAAGCTTTAACAGTCACATGTCCACCAAGGCGTCCCTCAGACATGTGATGGGCACGTCCCGATGTGTAAGAAGGTCGCCCGTGTCATACTCCACCGCTTAATGTCATCATGACAACACCTGTTTTCTGTCGCCGTCGAATTCTGCCATTAGCCCAGAACAGAAAAGCTCATGTACAAGAAACAATCCTACTGTAGGTTTGTTTTTTTTGACAGTTCAGGTCGGGGGACGTGTCTGGACAATGAACCTCTGAAACGAGACTTCCTGTACCCAACAGTGGCCCCGGGGCAGGTGTACGATGCAGATGAGCAATGTCGCTTCCAGTACGGAACCTCTTCTCGCCAGTGCAAGTATGGGGTAAGACACCAGCATCTGGCCCTCTCTCTCTCTCTCTTCCTCTCTGTCCTCTCCTTCCCTCCTCCTCCCCCCATCTTCTCTCGCCTCCTGTCCCCACACACTAAGACTGCGATTAGAATCAGAGGAACATCCGATATGTGTGTTTGAAGGACCTTAAAACGAAAACGGTGTACGTCAATGAGTACAACCGACTTTCTAATCCCAGCTCATCCCAGAGGTCCACCGTCTTCCAGATGCTCCTGGTCCAGTATTTTTTCAGTATCTTGCTTAAGGACACTTTGACGTTTGAATCAAACCCACACCAACTGATTTCAAGTGTCAATCCCTGCAGTGCGCCCTCTAATGGCTCGTAATCTACCATCTTGACCACTATAAATGATTGATATTTACTACTTACTACCTCTATTGGTTTAGCTGGACTTTGTATGGTGGACATTTTTGAGAGGGGAACATACCATATGTCCCTTTGGAGCCTCTCTCTTTCATTCTAAGCTCGAATATGGACCATTGACCAACAACCGCTGCACCTTTGCAAACCTGTTTACCGTCACATTCTCCTCCCTGTTTAGAGACAGATTAGACAGTTTAGACAGTTTAGACAGTTTAGACCAGGGGTCACCAACACGGTGCCCGCGGGCGCTAGGTCGCCCGCAATGACCACATGAGGCGCCCGTAGGCGTTCTCTAAAAATAGCACCACTCACCAGTGAGCTGCATCTAAAATTTTATTTTATTCTGTCGCTATTTTTTTTTAAAAATCACACCGACATTTTAGAATGACAATATCCTAAAATGTGTTCATTATTCATGAGGTTTAGATAAGTTTGGGTGAAGTTTGACCTACTCCAGGTCAATGATCAGTATTGTGCGCAGTGCGAGTGGAGGGAAAGCTAGCGGGGAAGCAGCGAAGATGGGCGCTCAATACAGGTTATAAAGCATGGCAGGAAAATGAAAGAAAACTCATCACTTTCACAACGAAAGGGAGGAGGGGTTCTTTTTTACATCTGTGAAAGAAACCTGCGTGTGTCTCACTTGCAGAGCGACTGTGGTGACGTCACTACAGGCAGAAAAAGCTGGTGGAAAAAGTCAACAGAAGTGACCGA
>OMPJ01038940.1:0-25966 GCA_900312935.1 Carapus acus | reverse complement strand
CACCGGCTCGCACGCAACATGTTAGCTTGGCTCTCATGAGATGGCACTCCAATGGAATAGACATCAGGGCGCTCACAGCGTGATCTAGTGCACGTGCGTGTGCGTAGGTGTGTGTAGGTATAGGTGTGTGTGTGTGTGTGTGTGTGTGTGTGTGTGTGCGTGTGCGTGTGTGTGTCAGGGAGCGGTCCAAAGGAAGGTCACACACGCAAAATTTTCCTCTGGGCTGGGATTTGACCTGCTGACCTACTGAGCTTCATCACTGTGTCTCGATTGTGACACACACCCAAAGCTGGAGCAGTGAAAAGGTCACACAAAAAACAAAATAGCAAAGATGTTTTATGGCGTGAGATATTTCATCTCGCGGGCTCCAGTGTGGATAAACATCTGAGGTGAGTCTCCGTGTGAATCGCTGTGTGTCTCTGACCTCGCCACATCTGCCAAAACTGACTGTAATTTTGAATAAGTTATGTGTGTGTACATGTGGGTGTGTGTGTGTGTGTGAGTGTGTGTCTACACGTGTGAATCCGCTCAGACGATGCGTGTTTACTCCAGGAGTGGGCTGAGGGACCGGAGCTGCTCGCAGCCGTCTGCGAGACACGTGCTGAAGGTCTCCAAACCCTGGAAGACCTGCGGTCCAACATCTACAGCTGTGGGTCTGTCTGCTCTGAGGAACATTAGCCCAGAAGGACACACACACACACACTCACACACATGCTCTTCTGACGGTGACTACACAACTTTGGACTGCACTTGTGATAGATGTGTGTCACAATCCTTTAGAAAAACATTTTGAAAAGTCCCGAGAACTGTCCAGCGCCACACCCAATACATCAACAGCTCCTCTGATACTGGCGGTGTGTGTGTGTGTGTGTGTGTGTGCGTGTACGGTGTTCCTCGGCGATACTTCTCTCGATAACGATGATGATGATGACGGTGATGATGGTGATAATGACCGCGCGGTGACGGTTTGGAGACGCACAAGCCTCCACATGTTCCTCGACAGCTAGTCCCCGTCCCGCCTCTGGTTTATGTAACTTGGTGATTGTTGACTGATGACTGATAACGAGATGAAGTGTGGGTGCGACATGGGTCGGTCCTATCGCCACCTAGTGGCTGTTATGAATTATTAATAATTGTTGAATAGAAACTTCAAAGCCAAGCACTAAAAGAGAACCAATGAGGGGAAAATCGCGCGCATGTCTCTCTCTCTCTCTGTGTGTGTGTGAGTGCGTGTGTGCGTGTGTGCGTGCGTGTGTGTGTGTATGTGCGCGCCCCTCCGCTCAGCCGCAGCAGCAGCATAATTTGAAGTTTGCAGTCTGTCGCTCCCGGGGCAAGCAGCCAGAGTCCGGCCATCCTACTCACTCTCACACACACAGACACACACACACACACACACACGGACACGCACATACGCACACACGCACAAACACGCGGCGCGCCAGTAGTGCGGGGCGCCAGTGGTGTGTTCCGCGACAATTAAGCGCAGTGAGAGGGGAGTCAGAGAGAAGCAGCCTTGTTTATCCAGCCTCTGCGTTTTGTTTTTAGTTTGCACAACTCCAGTGGGGGTTTTCTTTTATTATTATTATTTCTTTTGCTTCTTCGGGTTTCTTCGGTGAGCGCGTAACGCAGCGCAGCGCGGCCGCACACAGCGCCGGATCAAGTTACACACACAGGTAAGGTGCGACTTTCATATTTATCTTAAGAAAAAAATGACAACAACGATGCGGCGGCAACCGGGAGCGCAAACGCGTCTTTGCTCGGTGAAACAAGTTATTCATCACACACACATGTTCGCTTAAATTTGCACAACCATGGTGTGGTATCGCAGATCATAATTTGTGATGATTATATATTTACATAGTTACATAACATTATATTCACATTTCCTGCAAAGAGTTATTTGTCCTGCAGTTTTACGGGCAGTACCTAAGAGTCCAGTAGAGGGCGAACTGGGGTGTTAGAGTTCGAAGGTGAATGTTAAGTATGCAAGGGAAGTAGGGAATGCGATAATGAAAAAGTAAGAGTTTGGTAGCGTCATGCATTGTTCAGTAAAGACCGGATAAACCAACCACACTTGTGGACCTTGGAGTTATTTGAAGATGCAACACATGGGCGAAGTGCAACTTGTCTGAGGAGGTGTTAGACAGACTGCGAAAGATAAGCAAGATTTTTAAAAGCTGCGTTTCATTCCATGCAAGCATTTCTGCGGATCGAACGATTGATAGATGTATCGATATTTCGATAGATAGTCAGTCATTCCTACACGAGTCTCAGAGCGCCTCCATCACCGGACGCATTGCTTTGCTCGAATTCACGCATTCATAATATAATGTCAGAACTTTATTTCAACTTTATGGAACTTCGAGAATTCCATGAAGAGTAGAGGAAGAGGGGTCAGAGGAAAAAGCAGCAAGCCTCATTTCTCAGCCTGTATGAATCACGTCCTGAGGTTGGAGAATCGTGACTTATGGTATTAGACTGAGACCAGACGTGGAGGGAAAAAAGCGTCAGAAAGGTGTTTAGACAGGTTGTGGTGGCGGTGCTGGTGTGTGTCGTAGCAGCAGTAATGACAGAGGGACTCTGCGCCCTCTGTGAAATTAAAGGTGAACGTGTCTTAAACTGCAACATGCGTGTGGCTATTTCCTCTCCTGAATAACAGTATTGGGCATTTACAGCACACTCACGTCACTGCAGCAATGTGTGTGTCTTTGGACAACAACGTAGGGGACGTCAACGTCTTGCGACGTGTGTGTAGCAGTGTGTGGTTACTGAGGCCCCCGTCCTGCCCCCTGTGCTTTGATATCTTACAATCTTTAGGACACACTCCCCACTGAGTCTCCCTTCAAAGGTCCATCCGTGTCCCTACAAGGAGCTCCAGCAGGGGACGTCCAACCAAAGACTCCATCTCGCAGTGTTGTTGTGGTCTTGACCCTCAGCAGACCAAATTATAAATAAATAAATTGAATAAAGGATTTTGGCCTCTAGTTCCCAGGAGGAGACAACCCAGAATACTCTCTGTGATTTGCTTGTTTAAACGCCGTCCAATCACGGAGGTGATATCTCGCAGGCCTGCTTAATGCATGCAGCTGCACGCTTTTTAAGCTTCAGACTTTTTTTTTTCTTTTTGGGTGGACTTGAGAGGATTTTCAGACTGGAGGAGACACAGGATGAGGCTGAAACTGCCTCCTCAATCGCGTTTCCTTGAAAGCTCTGGTGCCATTAGGGAAACCGATTTGACAATAAGTCATTGTTGGAGGCGTTCCGGCGTCTCCTCCGCAGCATCAATCATCCCACACCCGCGCCGGGTCTCACCCTCGGCCTCCCGGCGCACATTACTCCGCGTCCGCTCAGCGTGGCGTGCCGAGACAAATTCAACAATGCCCCTCAAAGTATGGCGTGATTGGCTCTGCAGCACCGCCCATAACGGTCTGTAACCATGTCTCCACTTCTTGCCTGGGTCTTAGTCCCGGGTTGGGGATTTAAAATGAAACACCAAGGCAGCTCTGCCTCAGAACACTTTGGGTTTTGGGGTGGAAAATGTTATTAAAACAGTCTGTTGGACTCGGAGCACACTGGCCTGTCCTTATATGGACATGTTTCCAGAATCCGTCTGCGGACAGACAGAGGAGGGAAACCCTGACCGGTGACGTGAGTGTGTTAAGAGTCCACGACGGCTGGTTGCCAACGACACGCCGGACGGAGGGGACGGACACTAGGGGATGGGATGGAACGGGACGGCTGTGTTGGCCTGCTTCGTAGCTCTCTCTGTTGTTTCCAGCATAAGTAGCCAGAGTGGAGCGCGACTCTCACAGCCGACCGTGCCGAGGCTGACCTCCCGCTGCTCAGACGGAACCCGAGAATGTCTCTCCTGTTGGTGAGCGCTTGCTCTTCACAAGCGTTGTAGCGTAGCGGGACTGGCTGCACCCACGTCCCCTCGGGCCAGACGGAGGCAGGAGAGCACTTACAGCCATCAGTCATACTCAGTTGCTCCATGCTGCCCACACGGGGATGGTATTGGGTTACACACACACACACACACACACACACATATGTTCACACACACACACACGCAGTTTCATGCCCCTGTTGCACCCTGGACAGTGTCGCCCTCTATTATGTCTTATCGACAAATCTGTGGACATGTTTATCTATACGGTGTTGTCATGGTTACGACGGGGCCTGAATCCGTCTGAATAGGCATCCGACCCCCATTTCCAGCTTTTTTTTCATATCTATTCAAAAGGGTCAACACGCACAGATCCAATGTCGTGTTCCGTCCGCCCTGACCCTCCTCTTCCTCCTCCTCTTCCTCCTCCTCCTCTTCCTCCTCCACCTCCTCGCTCACTCGCTCACCTGCAGACCTGGGTCGGCCCTGTGTTTGGTTTCCCGTGCTTGAGTAGTCAAGCTGAGGGTTAAGCCTCCACGGACACACACACACACACACGCACACACACACACACACACTCACAGGAGGATTAAACTGCAACATTAAACATAAAGCAAGACCATAACAAAGGCAGCACCGGACTATTATCCAGCTGAGCTGTATTCTGTTACCATACCAGCGTCTGGCCGTAGGGTTTTCTTACCACTGCTGCCAGATAAGCGCTTAAGGACAGACAAAAAAGTGGACAGCCGTGACCTCAGGGTTGGAATTATATCCTTCTGCTTTTTTTTTTCTTAACCCCCCACAGATATTTTTCTTACTTCCTGAAGGAATTCCATTGAAAAGTCCCCTCGACTGGGACCAGTTTGTGACTAACAATGCATCCATAGAAGCTTCAAGCAGATGTGGCGTCGTTTGGATGCTCCTTTGTTTGTCATTGAGATATTTTTTTTCACTGGACCGGCACATTTTGGTGCCCCTGGGAAGGAAATGCTGCGTGTGCTTGATTTCTTGGATTTGTAAGAAGTTAGATGGCTATGGGATTTTCCTAATGGTGCAGGATCAAATGATCTTAAATCCGGCCCTGAAAGAGTGATTAAATATCCTTACCTAATGTGTTTCCTACTTCCCGTTTATACATTATTTAAACTAATGTGGTTAAACATGGTCTGCTTCGAAGAAGCTCAGCATTGTTGACGTGGCGCATAGATGGCTCACTCCTTTGGCTCTTTTTTTGAGGCTTGGATTTCGAGCAAAGGCTGATTTCCTGAGCAGCGCAGGTGTGGTGTTCATTTCGATAAGGTTGGGTAATGTTACTGATTAAAATCTGAAATGAATTGCAGGCTGTTGTTGCCGCTGTGTTTGCCTAATGACACGGGAAAACAAAGGGCAGCCAGCAACTTGTGAAACTGAAACTGCCAAAAAAGCCTCGGCCTGCATGCTGTCTGGTTGAGGCGTTTTGATCTCTATCCAGGATTGTGTTTCGTGTGCAGCGAGTGTTGCGTCTTTCATGTTAATGTTTTTCGGGCAATTCATTGTCAATGTGCAGTTTAAAAGCCAGTAAAAAACAGATGTGAAGCACTTATGTTGAAAACTTCTCCTTTATGTCAGGATATTTTTGCAAAACAACCCTTTTCTCGGTTTTATGGGCATATAAAAGTCATTTTAGCTTGTTATGGAGGAGAAACATCAGGCCACCCTCCACACTCGTTCTTTTATCGGAATTTTGATAGATTTTATGAATTCCAAGGGCAACTGCCTCTACATTAGACCCATCCTCACCTTTAGAAGAGGACTGGGTGATGATGAAGGTGCAGTTTTCTTTCTTTCTTTCTTTCTTTTTTTTTTTTTTTGACGCCCTCCGCACCAGCTCCTCTTCCACTGCCGTTTATGACCGGAGCCACAGCTAGTGGAGAGCATCTAAAGGTCCCTTAAACACACTTTATAGTTTGTGTTGGTTGAAAACACAAACACTGCGGTCTGGTGGCCGCACTGTGTTTTCCCCAGTTCGAAGTGAACTTGCGTAGACTCATTTGGGAGTTCCAATGCTTTCTTAAACTGGGCGTTTAAAAAAGAGAGAAAAAAAGAGAAAAGATGATTGACTGTTGCCAAGAAAAACACGAAATGTCTGGAGAGCTAGAAACAATTACCTATGTTGTTATACCAGGTCAGTTCCTGCGGTCGGGGGAATAGAGACAAATAGCCGCACTAATGCAGCCGGTCCTGTGGAGATGGAGGGACTCGATAATGGCTGTGCGCGACGGGGCAACTCGGCGTTGTTTAATGCCTCATTAGGGGTGGTCTCGCCGTGGGAAGGCCGGGCAGAACCAAACGCTTCACCCCGTCGCCTCCATTTAGCTGTCGACAGCTTTACTCCTGGATTATTGACGAGGAACAGTCCACCTTCTTCAAAGTCCTGGGCCGCAGCTCGCGTTGTGATTTCTAGCTTCTATCTGACCGCTAATTCATAGCTGCCGTAAATCGCTGGTGTTCTTTGCCATGCCGACGAAGATCAGAAGCTAGCTACACCGAATTGGCTGCTAACTTTAAATCTATCGCCATTGCCGGCAGAGCTGTTTCCCCATCAACCCCCCCCACATCCACCGTTCCCCTTGCCCCCCGCAAAGTGTGCCGGCCATGCCGCCAAAAACAACAGGGAGCGCTGCCCGTCAGGAAACAGAGATGTTGGCTTAACCCACATGGCACAAGCCGTCTCTTTCTCCTCTCTCAACCCCGCCTCTCTCTCCCTACCTCTCTCTCTCTCGTCTCCGCTCCTCTCGCCAAGGAGCCGAGTGACTGGCAGCACTATGACGTACCTGCCTGCGGCGTTTCTATCTCTTGTTGTCGTCCGTTTCCCCGAGTGCTCTTAATCTTCCGCCTACTTGAGCACAGTTCTTTGTCTGGGAGTCATTTTTCTGGATGGGTGCAGACACGCACCGCTGATCACCGTGTGAGCGATCAAGTGGCAAAGAGGGAGGTACATTACACAAACTCTACTGCGGGGGGTGTGAAGAGGGGGAACGGCAAAGTTTGCAGGCCTAAGGAAGTGCAAATTCACAAAAGAATTCCCCCACCAAAAAACACCAGGCTGCATTCCTCCATGCAAATGCTAATGCCGAATTTACCCGCTCATCTGTCAAACCACGGCTCTTTATCTGTATGTCTAACCCCAGAGGTGTGAAGGTGCCTCCATTTGTCATCCGAAATAAACCACCGCCTGTTTATCGGACTGTGATCCTCCCCGGTTTAAAGCGAGGGAGTTCTTGTGTCGGTGACACTCTGCCCCGTTTCTTCTTAATGAACTAGATTCTCAAACACCACGTGACAAAACTCTGCCAAAGACAATAAACGAGGTGAGGTGAGACGAGCTCTCGCAGCTGGCATCTGTCTGACAACGTGCTGCGGACTTTTATCTGCCGATGTGAGTCTCAAGCTAGCGTGTCGGCTCGGATTAATAAAAGCCTGCGTGCCACCTTAGGTTGATCTCTTAGACTGAGCGGAGACGACGTTTGGCCTTAAGTGGCATCTTGTCGCTTTGCCAAAATAACAAAGTCATGACATGGAAGGAGCTGACTTGTTGAATTCTCTCTTTTTTTCATTTGGTGCAATTCGAGATAGACAAGCGTGTTTACTACATTTGATCCATCCATTTAAGTTGACGTTGTTTATACTGGCATCTGACAGCTTGATGTGTGTTATCTGAATCGGCAGTGGACAGAAAGGAGCGAGGGAGAGCCAGCAATGCGTGCCGAGGGGGGAGAGGAAGTGAATTCTTTTAGATATTTCGTTAATGCTCTCCTCCCTGATGATCTAACATGGCTGCAATGCACAGAAAGGTTTATCCAAACTAAAAGCAACAACCATCACCGCCGTCGTCGTGTTTGCAAACGTTAAACACCTCTCGAGCAATGAGTCTGGCCTCATCCCTCAGCTTCCCCTTGCTTGGCGACCGTTCCCATGACTGACTGTTCGCCCCACTCGAGTGCAGGGCCAATGACCTTTATGGTCCCGGCCTCTTCAATGCAGCGTGAGGGCCCAGACGGGACGTGCACCATTTTTTATAGGCCATAAAGGACCAGCGGACAGGGTCATCTGCCGATGCTAAAACTATCAGACAGCGTCATTTAGGCGAAGAAATTAATGAATTATCCCAGTGAAAAGGATGAGGAACCTGAAAGAGGCCTGAGGGGCTGGGAGGTAGCAGAATGCCAGTGTTTTTTGTCCGCTTGACCTTTTGTTTTGGGCAAACAGATTTAAAGGGGACACAAAGGGGGAACCAAGCGACAGGCAACAGCTGATGTATGATGGGTAAAGAGAGGGGACATGCCTGCAGGGCTCCATGGTGAAACAGCTGAATAGCAACAGCAGTATGTGTGTATATGTCCTAAATCAGGTTAGATACACCGCACATACGCACTCACACACTTCCCCTTCATACACACTGACGCTCACACACCACTGGGCTCAGCTCCTCCCAAGCCTCACTCTTTACTCTGGTCTCCTTCCAGGGTTGTGGAAAACGGACAGAGTGAAACTGGACACAGACGCAAAAGCAGCATGAAGAAAGTCGACTCTGGCAGTCGGAATCCGGATGAGGCTGCAGGCGCGTTCGGAGGTCCTCCCGGTAATGTCGGAGGCGAGGGGAGGACGATTAAGGCGCCGGCTGGCCGGCAAGTCCTGTTAGCGGGGCTGATGTTGTTGGCCTCCTTCCCTTTCGGGGCAAGCGTCAAGCAAAGCATCCCACGGGTCAAACTCAGCCACAAAGGTAAGAGCGGGGAGCCAGAGCTGGAACCTTTCTGGGTATCCCAGGCAAGAGGGGAGAATATTTTTTGTGATTTGTTGTAATTTTGGGGTATTCTATCCCACCTGGAGAGGGATGAGTTATTATCTGACAGGTCTTTTTCTTCAGCGGCTTGCCAGGCGTGTGCATCCAGCAGGAATTAGTCATAAATCCATGAGTTATGCCTCAGCTGCCCCCCTTTTCTCCTCTTCTTCTCCGCTAATGTTCTCTCTCAGTGCTTCAGCCCATCTGTTTGCTCTCATTCTGCCCGTTATGAGGCTGCGCGTGTGCCTCGCCATGTCCATCTCTGAAACTCTCCACCCTCTATTCTATCTTTCGTCTGCAAGGAGGCCCAACGAGGTGAGGCGAACCTTCCTCGCCTTTGCAGCGTAGATTCTGCTCCTCTGCATCACACTAGATCAACGTGAGAGATTTAAATTTGATCTATTAATCCAGGTTGTAAATCCACATGTTCCATTCCAGGTGGATGAGAATGTTACAGTGCTTTTTTTTCCCCCTTCGTTTTTTTTTTTGGAAAAAAGCATAAACAAATTGCCTATTGGCATAAATCTTTGATAGAAAATCCGTTTCGCATAAAATCACAGGCAGGTTTATGTTGTGAAATATTTATGTTCGCCATGAAATACGCAGTTGCAGAGCCTAGGCACATACAAAACGTACATTCCAAACCAATGTCCGTGGTCAGACGGCAGAGTGTCCTGTGTGTACATTACTGTGTCCTGTTCCCTCTCCTGTGTTTAGGTTTGCGTCAGCTGAGTGTGTTTGTCTTGTGCCATCGTGGGGAATCTTAAATTATTACCGTCTTAAAACTCAAACTCTAAAACACAGTGAGAACTTTCCATCAACTGCTCCGTCGTTTGCGCTCTCAAAATGTGCAAATGGACTCCTGTGCCGCTCCGTTAAGTCCAACCTCCTGCCGTGGTTTAAAAGTAAACTCACCCAAGACTTCAGTCTCCCAAAAAACTCTCCGCCGGTTAAAGGTTTCCAAAAACGTGGATGGCTGGAGCTGGATGCGCATTTATGCCCCCAGCTTCCAACATAAATAAATGTATTTAGCGGCAGCTAAGACCAGTGTTTACCCAGCAGTGATGTCAGAGCTTAACTCCACTTTTTGTCTCATTTCATGTCGACTCCAAGCAAAATAGTGTACTCGTTATTTCCTCCACAATTACATTCCCTAATGGTGCCGGGGACGTATTTATTTCTGCAGTCACCCGCCTCAGCCTGATTCCGACCCTTTGACCTCGGCGTGAGAAGGTGCTCTCGTTGGCGGGGGAAACTCCCTCTCGCTTGGAAATCATCGTCTCCGAGCCAAAGCGCTCGCATCTCGGAGATGGTGTCGCCATCGTCTCATCAGCGGGCGGCCCTCAAAAGTGCACTGTGATTACTCTTCAAACATCACATCATCTGGCAGGGACGCCGTCATCTTCAGCGAAACGATCAAAGTAAAGCTGTTCCTTGATTGAGGCGAACGCCCAAATAGCAGAGGACGAACCTCTTAGTAGATCCGCCCTCCCCTCATCCGCCTCTGTCGTTGTCATTTTACCGGTGACATTCTTTGTGAGGAGGGAATGTTTAAAGATTCATCAGGAGGCGAGGTGGCTTTCTGCCACACGGAAAATGAAATCATCTGCTTAGCATGTAAATATTTTCTTCCCGTGCTCCTGGCTTTGATTGCCGTGACCTGCAACCACAAAACTGGGACGAAACAGGCACACAAAGCATTTGTATTTCTCGTCAAATACAGCTCATTAATCACACAAATCATTGCTGGTGTTTTTTCGCCCGTGAACTCAGGAGCCCTACAGCTTCGTCCGACACTCCACGCCGCCTGTGACGCTGCCCGGCTTTGTTTTGAAACCGTGGACCGAACATCCCCAAACTGAATATGAATCACATGCCTAGGCTGGGCTCAGGCCTCAGTTCAAACAGTCTGAACGCCAACAGCTGGCCCGCTTTATGAATATTAAAGCGTTGCATGTTTAAATAATGGCTCTTGTTGCGGCTCACGTTGCTGAATTATAAACAGCGTCAGTTGGGCCGCGAACCCTCGAAGATCAGCTCTCTCATTTCAAATCCAGAAAGGCGGCAAGGGTGAGGGATTGCCGACTGCTGTTGCCAACCACCGTCGTGTCTTCAGAGTCTGAACAATAGGGGGCATTCTTATACTGTATATGTTAGATTTATTTTAAGCTAGCTAGTATGTTTGGAGTACTCTATCGAAGCGTAGAAGGACCTCACAATGGCGCTCCTCCAGGGGAGGTGATCCAGAGCCCGTGGTGAAACCCCTCCCCCTTGTGGAAGGTGCGGATCTCCGTACTAAGCCACCACAGCCAGAGGAGCTCTTTCAATGGTCTCACAATACTGTGTGTTTACAGAACAGATTAGCGTTAGCCAGGGGCTAGCAGGCCTAATCTGTCTTTGAGGCTCAGCCTGTTGAGGTTTGGGTGTGTGTGTATGTGTGTGTGCGTGCGGCGAGGTGAAAGATATGAGCATGTGTGCGAGCATGTGTATAGGAGGGGGGTATTAGGCAGGATTGTGTGGAGTGGAGGGGGTCCTAGAAGTTCAAATATTGAAGGTTCCTAACCTCCTCAATCCTTCACACCAAGAGGGTAATCACAGTGTCAATCCTTTCAGAGAGGCTCCCACGGGACCCTCGCTGACCCCCACTCTCACCCTCACGTCGAGCCTGTGTTGACTCAAGGCATGTTGCTATACTGGCGGAGTGAAAAGAGCCTGCTGATAGATGAGATTTCCTGCGATCGGGGCCGCGGTGCTGTTGGCCAGAATGCGTTGAGCTGCGGCCTGAGCTCTCACTGCCGTTTCCAAATCTGTCTTCTTGTTCGTTCATTATTCATCATTTCACAATCATTAACTGAGGCGCCCATTCATTATTTACGGCGGAGCAACAGGTATTCCACCTGCTCGCTCGGGGTCTCTGGGCGCTCTCCTCGTTAACGATGGGAGCTGCAGCAATTGATTGATGCCCACCTTTGGAATGCGAATGAGGGAGAGAATCGATCAGCGAACAACAGTGCGTCCCAGCGTCTCACTCATCAACTGCATCCACAGACTTGATTATGTCTGGTTGTGCCTATTAAAAAATACCTGTGTGATGGTCTTAGGATAAGGCAGCCCCTGGAGTGGTTTCCTGTCAAAGTCTCCGCTCCACACTCGAGGTGTTGAGCGATTACAGGATTGTGTCAAGCCAAGACGTGTTTTCGCCGAGGAGAAGAAAGGGAAACCGCGCGGTTGTCATATGGATTTTTCTGCGGATGACCTGCGGGTCGCCATATTTCAGTCGGGAAAGCAAGCGGACGTCTGCAAACTGGAATGTTGATCGATTCCAGGCTCCTCTTAAGCGCAAAGTTTAAGTGTCCTTCCAAAACAAGAGTTGGGCCGTGACAGTGTGTTTCTCTGCATGGTTTGCTTTTAAAAGGCGAAATGATGAACTGTACGTCTGCCTCTCTCTCTTTCCTCGACAGAGCTCCTGCAGGGTGGCAGCGTGTCTGTGTTCTTAGGTCCATCGGATGGCCTTCACTCTCACACCCTGCTGCTGGACGAGGAGAGGGGGCGTCTCCTGCTGGGGGCTCGGGATCACGTCTATCTGCTCGACCCTGACAATCTGGTCAGGCGTCCCAGAAAGGTACACGGGGCACCAACGGCCGCACAGCGACCTTCGGAAGGAAAGAAAGTCAGAGAACTGTTCTCTCTCGGTATCGTGGTTGCGTTGGCCGGGTCTGAAGTTTGTTTGGATTGACTGAGTGTGTTTAGAGGAGTTTGAAGAGTCTGCTCATACCCAGAAAAACATTCTGAATTGCATGACTTGCAAACTGTAGCAACACTCGGAATTCCCTCACGCGACGCAACAGCATAGTTGTTGTTTTTCTTCCATCTCAGTGTTGTAGAAAGGGAACACAGTATGGCTGCTGTTGTTGTTGTTGCGTTATCTGCAGTTCTTGATGGTACCTGTAGGGATCAGGCTGACTGCCTGGGGTCGCTGACCTGGAACACGATAGTCCGCCCGCCCTCTCTCCGTAATTACGTACACATGGTGCACAGGTACAAAGGCAAAGAGAATTACCCACAAACACACACACAAACACAAACACTACAAATGCGCTTGGCGGGGCGTTTGACGTTGCTCGTGCGAGCGGCGTGTTTGCGCAGCTGCGGCTGATCGGCAGTCGAGACGGCGTGGTGTTTATTTGATCTTTATCTTGTTGTCTTAACTCTTGGTCCAGTTCTCAAAGTGTTGTCTTTCTGCCGCTACGCCGCACACCGATACTGATGCGAGAGAATAATTGCCCAGCACAACATCCTGTCCTCTTCACCCCGCCTCACCCCACCCTGATGAACACGATGACCACAGACACACTCACTCAGACAGTAATAATGAGGCCTACCTGAAGAGGTACCCTCAGGCACATTAGCGAGAGCAATTAACCAACATGTCAGCACCTCTATTTTTGCCGCTGATGCCTCGGAAGGATAAGACCAGACCTGTTGAGCTGAAAGACGACCTGGTGTCAAAGTCTGGATTCCCTAAACCGGTTTTTAAACCTTTGTCAAGACAGCCTGGCACTGGACGAATTTTCTGTATGGACTCCAATGTGGTATGCGATCATATGGAATCATAAGATGTTTGAAAGTGTTTGCATTCAGTTTGAAGTTCGGCGACGGCTCCTCTTGGTGGGATTTAGGGGGGCGGCAGGCTAAGCACATAAGCCTGTTATCACACTTGCGTGAGCAAGGCAGCGTGCATTGGGGTAGCCGCCACTAGAGATGTACACTGTATGTACCTTTCTTGAGGTCATTCAAATCAAATCGAGTATTTTCCCCATAGTTATTGAAGTGCTTTGCATAAGGATATGATGTGGAACATCAGATTTTCTTTTCATTTGCCTCACAGATCTCCTGGCCTGCTCCTCGGGACCGAGTTGAGATGTGCAAACATGCAGGCAAGAATGCAAATGTAAGTTTATCCCTGTCTACTGGTTCGTCAATCAGTTTGAACTGTTTCTGTCAATGTGGCTCATTCTCCGTCTTCGCTTGTCTTAGCTGGAGTGCGCCAACTTCGTCAGGCTGTTGCACAACTACAACCGCACGCATCTCTACGCTTGTGGGACTGGAGCCTTCAACCCCAGCTGCGCTTTCATCGAACTCACAGGACCCAGAGAGGTAAAGAGTGGCGCATCCAGCAGAGCAGTGAAAGCGATGAACGAATCCAGAATGTTATGTTTATATCCCGCCCTCCCACGTTTCCTTCCTTCCTTCCTTCCTTTCATCTCTCCCGCCTGTCAGGATGGCGTCTTCCAGTTGCTGCCTGCCTCAGTGGAGTCGGGCCGCTTGAAATGTCCATTTGACCCCAAGCAGCCGTTCACCTCTGTCCTCTCAGGTGATTCTTCGCCTTCTTTATTGTTCACACGTCATGATCCTGTTGCCGCAGCATCTCCTCCGTCATTATTTATCTGGATAGCCACGTCCGCACTGGCCTGCGTGAGTAAACGCACCCGGACGCGTCTCTGTCCAGTGTCTGGCTCGAAATTATCACGGTCAACAAAGATGCAGGCCCTGATTTTGAGGATCCGCCAACCCGATGACTTGGCAGAGACGCGTAAACAAGAACTTATCTCCAAAGCTCGCGCTTGTCCCCCGAAGTGTTTCTTACACAAGAGAAAGTATAAAAACAAAACCGCTAATATCAGCTGTGAAACAAAGTGCATGCTGCTTTTTCACCACCCATCCGCGTTCAGACATCGCCTGAGCCAATGTTCAGCATTTCTTTGTGCTTTGGTGCAGATCAGCACTTGTACGCTGGCACAGCTTCGGACTTCCTGGGCAAAGATACGACGTTCACGCGCTCCCTGGGCCCGCCGCCCGACCAGCACTACATCCGCACCGACATCTCTGAGGACTACTGGATCAATGGTACGCACGCTCACTCAGGCCTAGACACACACCCACATCAAGTCGTAGCTTGTTATTGCTATTTTTTTCTGCTCTGCTCTGCACACCTTTGACCTTCCCGCTGACACAAAGGGCGTCTGTGTGCCCTCACCATGGTTATTGCCATTCCAGCGTGGAGGAAACAGCCCACTTATTCATCTGAGTGGAACTTTTATATGAATGCCATCGCTGAGCAGGGGGGGACCACACCTAATGGGGAATGTACAGTGGGCCACACAGTTCACGGTCTCCGTCACACGACTGCATGAAGCACCACACACACACTAATATACACACTAATGCGTACATATAAACACATGTAGTAGTTGGCATGGATCTTCTGGGTGTCTTGTGTATACTTCTCCAGTCTAGACTGCTTGTGGTGGGGCTGTCACGAGGATCTAAACCTTTTACACATGGCCTCCACATTTCACAAGCACAGAGCTGTGTGTCAAGATGTGAGTAATTGTGGCCACCCTCCTTTCTCTCTTTCCCCCCTCTCCTCCGTCATTGTCTCTTTGTCTGCGTGGCGTGCGTTGGTGATTGAAAGGAAGTCCATGCCGATTTGAACATGCATGTGAACCATGTGTCGCTGAAAGACAGAGCCGGTACAGAAAGAGAGCATTATTCCTCCGGGTTTTGAGGCTGTGGAACATCTTCTCTTGTGCCGTGGGACTAACAATGACTCTCTGTCAATAGGGGGAACGCTTGTGGATTAAGACTGTGCCGGTCAGGGGAGGGGGGAATCACCCCAGGGTGGTTGGCTCCGCTTCCACAAGTTGAGCTAATGTTGATGTAATGTTCCTGCAACACTTAAGCCTCTGGAGCACTGCGCTCTTCAATCAAGACTCCTATGGCATCATGCTGTTGAGAGGCTGCGGTCATTCCTCTGCCATCACTCGGCAGACAGTCTTTCTTCCCGACCACTCGAGCATTAATAATGCGGGTGAAAAATCATTTATTGATCCCAAAACTCAGAGGGATCCAGCGCTGCCCTGACAGGTTTGAGCTGCGGTGTTAGCGCAGAACACACAACCCTCATTCTCACCGTGCCAACACACTGTCTGGATTAGAAATGACGAGAGTCTACCATCTGAAGGCAGTAAAATCTGAGGACTCAGAAGTAATCTGTCCTCGAGAGCACATTCATTTTAAAACCTAGGTTTTTTTTTCTATCTTATTCTTGAATGAGCCATGCTTGAGACATCGCAATTATCAATCCACACCAGAAAATGCCAAATTCAGACTGCCGGAAAGCTGCCATGGAAGCCCCTACACACATCTCAAATACATGATGGAGCTGCTTGCACCGAAACTGCCTGTGCTTCCAACACAGTATGACCAACCAAAGTATGACAACAGGTTAACCTAAATTTTGACTTTTGTCTCCTCCTGAATTTATTGAAATGTTTTATCACTGGCCAGAGTATCAGTATTTTAATGATCAGTATTGGAGTGATCTAGTGTGCGACCAGGGCAGTGACTCGACAGAATGCATGCCCGTCTATTACCACATCACTGCAGAATCCCAGTGGGCCATGGCAGCCTTGCACTTGATTGTTTTGACACATCTGAGGAAAGACTCCTTTTAGTTCAAGATCCCAAAATGATTTTTATTAAGTGTTTTGAAGTACTTGCACCTTGCAGAAGAGTACTTTAGCTGAAAACAAGTCAAGAAGTCTGAACTTACTACTCTCAATGTTAAAGGGCTTTATAAACAACGCTCAGTACAAGACCTGAGCTCTGAGGAGGAAAAACTTCAGAACTAAGGATAGAAACCTAGAGGCAATTGTTAAGGTTGACACTCTTCAATACTGAAAATGCACGAGGAACCACTGGTTAAGAAAGCAAGGAAAGTTGTGCTTTCCCCCAAAGTAGAAATATACAATTCACTCAAGTTATCAAATACCTGTGCATGCAATAGGGGAGATTCAAGAGTGGGGGGATGACGATGGGCTCCTTGCTCAAGGGCACCTCAGCAGTTCTAACGTCGCGAACTGGAGCTCCTCCAGCCACCAAACCGGCCCGCATACTTTTATCTGTGCTGGGACTCAAACGGGCCATCCTCCAGTAGTCCCCCAATAAAGTCGCCACTGACTGAGCCACCGCCAACCCATGATAATGAGACAAACTTAGATGTGGAAGAATGATGTGTAGAGTAGGAAGGCACATGATGGCATGGGTTGGAGCTGGAGGCTAGGGTCAGGCTGCTAGATATGGGAACGATCCCGGAATAGGATCGATACCACATCTGCCATCCAGTGGGATGGGCGCTGTGGCGCTTTACTGGGAGAGCGACAATATGCAGATGTCGATTCTGCAGTGATTAATGTTGATGAGGGAGTGCCATTAAATTATTGTGATTTTCCCTTTAAATGATTATTTTTTCGAAATCCAGGACAGCGCTCTTGGGCAGAGTTTGGTGGCCTTCTTCTTCTTCTTCTTCTTTTTCCTCTGCTTCTTCCTCTTCTTCTTCTTGTTATTTCGTCTGCTCCCTTACCAGTGTATAAGCAGCCAATGTGAACCAGTCCATGCTTGAGGGCTAATATATAATAAATGGGGCCGGCACTCGTAATCACATCATCCTGAATAATCACACTTAATGGCGACCACGGCCATTCCCAAACCTCTAAAAGCAATACAGTACCGTTAAGACAAATAAAGAAAGATGAGAATGTTTTCAGCAAATGTTTGCAATAATCACTGTGCAATGCCCGTTCCGTGGAGCAGGCAAAAAGTGAGACAAATTCGGTTATGTGAGCATCATTTGTTTTCCCTCTGTTTCCAAGTGTTTGAGGGACACGGCCATGATTCAATAAGATGGTTAAGGAGCCACTTGTGTTTGGAATTCCCTCAAAAAAATAATGGTTCAGATATCAAGTTTCTTGCGAGGCGTCTGGCAACCAAGGTCCCTCTGTGCTCTGGCTGCAATGTCGCTAACTGCCCTTTGACTTTTAGCTTAATCTCTCCGACATGTAAAAAGACACTAAGAAAAAGAGAAGGATAGTAATTGTGGAAGTAAAGGACCAACTGAAATGGACCTTGACCACCCTTCCTCCGTCCTCCTTCTTTCCTCTCTTTCGCAGAGGCCAGGTTTGTTTCCGCCCATCCCATCGCCGACACCTACAACCCCGACGACGACAAGGTCTACTTTTTCTTCCGAGAGGTGTCGTGGGACGGCAACGACAAGAGCATTCTGTCCCGCGTGGCTCGAGTCTGCAAGGTAAGAAATGGCCCGGAGGATCAAAACATTGTGTAGAGACTAAATAATATGCAGGCGTGCAGGAAGGACGAGACGGGACGAGGAGGTAATGAGAGACGTGGTAAATGGAGGACCTTGGAGTTGCTGAAACATTAAGGAAAGAATGGGGAATGGCAGGGGCCGTGCGCCGTCTGGCAGACTGTGGAGGAGTCCTCGGCCCCTGGGCGACCCGCTCGGATGGACCTCAGTGCTGCTGAGATGGTTTATGTCCCTCTAGGGGGGGGACATTTGTCTCCTCCTGTCTCCTAAAAGAGGAGTGTTGCTGCTGCTGTCAGGAGGGTTAAATCACACACTCCCCGAGACAGATGCAAACAGGCCCCCAAAGAGGAAATTAATGCATTCGCCTCAACACTTTAATACTGGAGGTATATTTTCTGAAAGATGACATCAATATTTCGACGCCGGAATCGTATTTACGGCAATATTGCTTGAGTGCATGTGTGAAAAATACGACTAGATTACACTCCCTAACCTCTCCGTGAAAACTGATAATATTGACAGAGCAAAAAAAAAAAAAAGATTAAAAAAAAGATACAACCATTTCTGAGTGACCGAAACCCAACATTCGGGGCCAAAAGTTGGTTGTTGTTGGTGCTGTCATCTTTGCAGGACTTATTTGGAAAATTGGGTTGAGGGAAATATCGTCAGTCTGATATCCGGCAATCACCATGGCAACCAAAAGCAAAAAAACGCCAGCAACAGGAGAGACATAATCAATGGGATGATATTTTTAGCTTTTCTTGCAGTCAGCAAGCAGCATTTAGCACCATCACATTCATACGCTGCAGTTTTATCCGTTCCTTCACCGGCTTTATGGATGGATCCCAGTAAATTCTTCTGTCCAGGCTCAGCTGGCAGCTGCACAGCTGAGTCAGAGAGAAGTAGGACAGAGAGCAGTGGAGGTTGGAGGTTGATGCGGAGGGCTGGGCCGGGGCGGTGGAGGGAAGGGGCGGGGGGATGATTACTTGGCACGGTTCAAAAACGACCTCGGTTGCTGCAGGTGGGATGAGACCGCCGAGCATTCGGAGGTCCTTCGCTACATTCTTAGAGAAAAGCGTTTATGACTTCAGAGTAAGCTGTCAGGCAGACAGGAAGGAGATTCCTGCAGATTACAGCCCTGTCCTTCCTATTCTGCCAGCGTGTGTGTGTGTGTGTGTTTGTGTGTGTAAAAATAATGGCAGCACTTCACGTCTATCCTCTTTGAGGAATATCTCACCTGGAAGAAATCCTCATTAAATGCTTATTTTTTGTCCCATAAACACAAGTGTGTGATTTGTTTGATGTCTCTGTGTGTTTGTGTGTGCGTGTGCGTGTGTGTATGTGCGTGTGTGTATGTGTGTAAGTGTGAGTGGGGACCAATACTCTCAGCTAGGACACAAGTCTCTCCCAGCCTCCAATACAGGACAGACACCCGATCGCAACCCTAAAACGCGACTCTCCTCGCTGCAGTTTCCCTGCTACCCTCCTTCTTTCCATCTTTGTTTTTCTCCCCTTCGTCTCTCTCTCCCCTCTTCTCTGCCTCTCTCCTCTCCGGCTAACTTTTTCCTGGCCGTCATTAGAGGAATAAGAAGGTCTCCTTTGTGCTCGTTAAACAAGCAGATCCATGCAGGACACATGTGGCTCACCTGTTTATTTTCCTAATTAGTGTGGGAAATAGGAGTCGGACGGTGTGTGTGTGTGTGTGCGCATGCGCGCGCACGTGCGCACTGTGCGTGTGTGTTGTCTCTGTATTTAAGGTCATTAGATGGATTACGTGTGGATGGTGGTCTTTGATATTAATTGTGGGGTCTCCTGAACATCTGCCGTCCGCTGGCTGTGCTCCTCCTACAGAATGACGTGGGTGGGCTGAGGAGTCTGACCAACAAATGGACCACCTTTCTCAAGGCCAGACTGGTGTGCTCCATCCCAGGCCCCGACGGAGTGGACACACACTTCGACGAACTGCGTGAGTGAACGATCAACTGATATCCAATGGAAGGTTCTCTATATTTATTGGCATCTTGCAAATAAACTAAGATAAGATACAGCGAACTAAATCACTTCACAACACGTTCAAAACAATATTGTGTAATTTCATCGCTATTTGTATTATTTTCATAAATTATTTGTAAATACGTATAAGTACCAATGAAGTCCAACGTTTGACTTGCATGCAAGCCTTGAAGTTCATATATAAACAAAACAAATGATGATATTACATAATAATGTTAAAGGCAACCAGAAAACTTTATTAAGGAGAACCCTGGGTGGGCTCGAACCACCAACAGCCGAACGTGCTAACCAGTTGCGCCACATTGATTTAAAACACACCAGCAAAAACCCTGATGTGCTCGTTGCAGAGGACGTCTTCATGCTTCCCACCAAGGACGACAAAAACCCCGTTGTCTATGCCGTCTTCACCACCTCCAGGTACATTTTGTCCCCATCGAACCATCACACACCCGCCCATGGGATATGGCCTTCAACTTGTTTACCTTTTCCTTTTTTCCTCCCTTCCTTTGCTCTCAGCTCAGTTTTCCGCGGCTCAGCTGTGTGTGTGTACAGCATGGCAGACATACGGGCCGTGTTCAATGGGCCCTACGCCCACAAGGAAGGGCCCGACCACCGATGGGTGGAGTACGAGGGCAGGATACCGTACCCACGGCCCGGCACGGTGAGCCCATGAGAACCCACCATTCCTCTGTTAAATTGGTCATTAAGTAAATCAGCCTCAGCACCAATGCTAAGTACAAAATAACAAACACTGCTTGATTGAAATATGTGAGGCGTTAAAAATGTTAAAATCCTCGTACATTCGTCACATCAGTGCATGACATCATTGTTGCTTTAGCTACGTCATTTGACCTGTTAATCAAGTCTTTTGTTTTATTTTGTTGGAAAAGTTCAGGAGGGTGTTGCGGGCAACCAGGTAGACGGCAGGACCATAGTTACACGCAGGAGTGGGGCAGATGCCCCAGATGTTCCTTTATTTTCTTTTCCTAATGTAATTCTTTATTTTGCCACTGGAGGGCGACATGCACCACTCATTTGGTGAAACGAAGCCGGTTGCCCAAATTGTAATGAAACCGTGTACATGGAAAACGACTGGGGACAAAACGACCTTGGATCTGTGTCCCTGTGCCGTTTAGTGTCCCAGCAAGACCTACGACCCGCGGATCAAGACCACCAAAGACTTCCCGGACGAGGTGGTCAGCTTCGTCCGTTTCCACCCGCTGATGTACCGCTCCGTCCATCCTCTGACCGGCCGGCCCGTCTTCACCAGAGTCCGCGTGGACTACACACTGACGCAGATTGTGGTGGACCGGGTGTTCGCGGAGGACGGACAGTATGAGGTCATGTTCCTGGGGACAGGTGAGACAATACAGTGCGCTTAGCAGACCCACCAGCAGATGGCAGTAGATCCCAATAAATCCCAATCTGCCAAATCTGTGACGTAGTTCTCAATATTTGGTTTGGTTTTTCCTTAATCCACCGTCCCCTCTTTTTCTCTCTCCTTTCGTCCCTCGCACTATCTTTCTCTCTGTCTGTCTCCTCCTCTTTCTCGCCCTCTCTCTCCATCAGATGTTGGCTCAGTGCTGAAGGTTGTGAGCATCACCCAGGAGAACTGGTCAACAGAGGAAGTGGTGTTAGAAGAACTCCAAGTCTTCCAGGTTTTTTGTTTTGTTTTGTTTTGTTTTCTCAGATATGATAGATTAATAACATAATTACACACACACACACACACACACACACGCACACACAATGGAGGACACTATTCCCAGCAACCTTTCAGCGGTTCGCCCAGTTTCATTGAGATTTATTTGTTCCGGGAATTTAATACACACCCCTGCCTGCCTGTCTGTCACATCCACCGATAAAATGGATGAAAAGTGTGCGAGTTCTGAAAACGATTGTTCTCTGCTTATCTCCCCCAGGCTCCTGCGCCCATCCTCAGCATGGAGATATCCTCCAAGCAGGTTCGAGCTCATTCACAGTCTGTCCTCTTTACCATTCGCCAGCACTTTTACCTCTATTTCTATGCATTTCTGCACCATCTCTGTCTCTACGTGAGGACATAGTGATTTTGCGTTCTATGTCACCATGGAGGTTCTGAGGTTCCTGTGGTTCCCCCTGGAACTCCCTCTTCCCCTCATTATCTGAGGGTCAGAGGTGTCAGTAGACACTTCATCCCCAATCACAGCCTCCATTAATCTTCAGCAACATTTGACCTCTGTCTGGTGTGTGTGTGTGCGTGCATGCTTGGTAGGGTTTTCCTTGTTTGTTTGAGTCTTCCCTGTTGAATGAGTCACAGCAATCCCTCAGACTTAGTTTCCATTTTTTTAAATTTTGTAATTCAGTTTCTTTTTTTGCGGTTTTGCCTGTTTGTTTAAATGGTTGATGTTTTGGTGTCGCGTCAGACCACTTTGCCTCTGCTAAGTTTAGAACGTGTGGAAATTACTCCTCATTGCACATTTGGAATTGGAAAAACAAACGAAACGTCCAAACAAAACCTGCACTCGTCCGTCACCACAAGGGGCGCGTCACGGAACTAACCTTTGTTTCCTGCCAAAGCCAACTCCTCTGTTGGGAGAATCTGCGGTTGCCATGGGTACTGCCTTTTTAATATTGCGCACTGTGTGTTTGGCCGTAGCAACAGCTGTACGTGGGATCCAGCGAGGGCCTGGCCCAGGTCTCGCTCAGCAGATGCCACCTGTACGGCCAGGCCTGTGCCGAGTGCTGCCTGGCCCGCGACCCCTACTGCGCCTGGGATGGCTACACGTGCTCCAGATACGTTCCCGCCTCAAAAAGGTACCTGGCAATACCTGACAGTGTGAGTGGGAAACTTTCAAGGTTCCCATCATCAGGGGATGTTTGAGAAACTCAGAAACTGATATGATCATAGTCTAGCAAACACATGGTTGTGTGTGTGTGTGTGTGTGTGAGTGCGTGTGTGTGTATGTGTGTGCACGTGTCGGTGCGTGTGTGCGTGTGTGTTGCTGCCTGTCTTCCTATGTAGCTGTCAGGAACTAGACAAAACACTGAAGTTGTTGTTGGTGTAGTCAGGAAATTCTGCTGATCAATCACTTCATGTATACACATACATAATTGAAAAATGCAAAAGTGTATGTTGTGTGTGTACGTTGTGTGTGTCTGCTTGTGCATGTGTGTGTGCGCGTTTTCATGTTTTCCCAAAGTCTCCTGCTCCTTTATTATGCAGCTGTCAGAAGTTGGGTGGTGTTGCTAAATTTGTTTTCTATTTTGGTCTTTGCATCCTCTTCAGCACTTTTTTTTCCAAGCAGGGGGCATGAGCCTGTTTGAGAGGAGCCACCACATTGATTAGAAACATTGTTCCTCAGGTGATTAATGTGACTGTCAGGCCGCACCTCTGGCGCCGAGTCCAGGGAAGTTCAGTGCGCGCTTGTGTTTGTGTCTGTCTTTTGGTCTTTGTGTCCAGCGTGGCTCTGCAGAATCTGCAGCCTGCGGTTTTCAGGTCAGACTGTGTTGTGTGTTTGTGGCACAGCGGAGGTGCTGCAAGACGCCTCCAATTCTCTTTGAAAGTGGATCTCTAGGGTCAACCACAGATGACCTACTGAATGGGAATAGAGGAGGGGGAGGAGGAGGAGGAGAGAGAGGAGAAATCAATGCAAAAGAAGGCATCCAAGAGAGGAGAAAGGCAAACGCAAATATCCAGGCTAAAGCAAAGATTCAGGCTAATGCAAAGGTTCAGGTTAACGTGCAGATTGAGGCTAACACACAGATTCAGGCTAGATTCAAGCAAATGCGAAGATTCAGAGTATCACAAAGATTCATGCTAACAGAAAGATTCAAGCTAATGCAACGACTGAGCCCACTGCAAAGATTCAGACCAACGCAAACATTCAGGCTAACTCAAAGATTTAGGCTAATGGAGAGATTCAGGCTATTGCAAAATTTCAGGCTAACGCAAAGATTCAGACTAACGCAAAGATTCAGTCTAATGCAAAGATTCAGGCTAATAGAGAGATTCAGACTATTGCAAAAACACCGGTCAACGCAAAGATTCAGGCTAATGCAAATATTCAAGCTAACGCAAAGATTGAGCCTGATGCAGTTTTTCTGCACAGCTGCGGCTGGTTGGGAACCATCCATGGTGCACTGAGGATGAGATGCTGCTGGTGGTGCCATGGAAAGTTCTGCTCATAGCAGTATCTGCTTCGCAGTTGAGATGTTTAGATCTGGTACTGACTCAGACATTTAGACCTTTGTGCTATTTTAGGGATGTTTTGCGACTGCCTCTGTATTGCTGTTTCTGTACATGACGCAGGTCACACATTGAATCTGAAAACAATTCAGATCACAGGAGGTGATGTTGTCATTACAGTATGTGTCTTAGTATAACAAAACCACTACAGAGCCACTGAGCCAAAATGGAAGGTTGCCATGTTTGATATCTTATAAGACAGATTGTCTCGTGGTCATGGCTCTAAACTGTGTGTGTGTGTGTGTGTGTTTGTGTGTGTGTGTGTGTGTGTGTGTGTGTGTGTGGGCGCTTGTTCCCCAGGCGAGCGAGGAGACAGGACATTAAGCACGGAGACCCTGCCAGCCAGTGTTGGGACACAGATGACGGTGTGTAATGTCTTCTCGAGACCAAACGTCTCCATTAATCGCCGATTTGGAACACAGATGACCCAGATCGGGCCCGTGGAGTCCAGAGGTGACTGTTCCATGACCTGTCTCGTCTGCTGCTCCTCAGTTCTGAGTGGAGGAGAGGAGAAGATCCTCTTCGGGGTGCAGAGCAATTCCACGTTTCTCGAGTGCATCCCCAAGTCTCAGCAGGCCCGGATCCACTGGTACCTACAGAGACCAGGATCCGAGCAGCGGGAGGAGGTCAGAGATTCTCCACACACACACACACACACCCATACACAGACATGCACACACATGAGTTGCTCTTTCATGTCGCTATCGTCCATGTTCTTCATTAATCCTGAGGGATAATGAGGAATTTCTCATTATCTTAGGATCAAACTCATTAAGGCACCTGCAGGATCAGTGTCTTGCTCAAGGGCACTTGAGCAAACCGGCAACCTTGTGGTTTATAAACAATTGCTGTACCTCTGGCGCCACGCTGCCTGTTCTCTTAACCCACCTCCATCATTCCCCTGCGGGCCTTGTTTTTGCTTTTCCGCACCTCCCGTGTCTAAACCGTTAGAAACAGTTTCAAGCCGTGGAGAGGACGTTAGCTGCAGCAACTAGTCCCCCTTACGTAAGAGCTTAAAAGCTCCCTGGAACAACACGGCCCTGTATCCATCACCCCTGACCGAAAGCCTCCCAGGCTTCCAACCTGTCAGCCTGTTTCTACACCGTAAATCTCCTCCTTGATCCCTCTCGCAAAGGTGGGAAACGCGTCTCCTGGAGCGCAGCCGTGGCGCTCACGACTCGTATGTGCCACCCAAACGTCACATTGAGCCATCCGGCTTCCAGCAGGAGTCCTGGGATGGAGTCGTTATTGATGCTTATGAGCATCCAGGGTGCTCTAAAATTCTCCAGTGCCCCTTGTTTGTGGAGGAAGGCAGGCGGAGGTGGGGGGGAAAGAGAAACCAGACACACCTGTGAGATAGCAATGCACCGCGTCTTTGTCACAACGAAGACACGGAACAACTTGGAATAATCCTCCTTTAGCGCACCATACCTGCACTAACTAAGGTGAGGGGGGGCATCTGATATCCATCTGATAAGAAGTTTGTTGGCTAGACTGAATCGCAAAGGTCAGCGCTTTACTCGGAGCTCACATCTGCCAGGCTGCGCGCTCGCACGCCAGGCTGCCCTCCTCTGGGCCGCTGTGGGTAATTCCAGCAAATTTATGAGCCTAGATTCTTTTCTGGGGCATTCTAGGGGAAGAAAAATGGACTGCAGTGTTTGATCAGAAAACACAGAAAAAGAAAATGGAGAAAGCGGCAGGAGATGGTGACAATGCGAAGGTCCTCAGCATGGAACATGGACAGAAATGTTTTTTTTAATTTTTTTTTTGGAATTGTAGGTGTTGAATGAAAGTAAAACCAGCTTCAACTCAATGTCCTGTGAGAGTGGAGCTGGCTGTGGAGAAAGG
>OMPJ01038939.1:0-12516 GCA_900312935.1 Carapus acus | reverse complement strand
ACCTTAAAAATGTCCCTGTTGAATAACTTGTTTTGGGAAACCGATGTCTTGTGACCGTTGCATGTTCTTATGTTTATAATTGATTTGTAGAAGTGTTTACTCTACGATTGATGAGTTGTTTTGCAAAGGAAGAGTAACTGTGTTAACCTGAATGTAACCTCAACTAAAAGATGGATTATCTCACATTCATGACCTGTGTGACCTCGATGACTTCATGGTCTAGTTGCCAGATGCGGTTTGAAATGTTGCAGACTATGTGCAGGAGTTAAGACTATGTTTGTATCACAACAAAAATATGTTGAGGTGCAGCTCATGTATCCCCCATCCTTTAGGAGCTGCATCTTTTGTGTAACCAAGGAACCGCCCTAAGGAAATAAAAGGGAGGCGAGCAGTCGGGCCAAGCCAGAGTAGTTAGGTGGCATGTAACTGTGCTGGCCTGGCTGACTCTCCTCTAGAGTAAAGGACATTGACTCTCTTGTGTCTTTCTTACTGGGTGTTCAGGTGTATAGACCTGACACTGCCACTGATTTGTGGCTTGCCACCGGAAGCTGCCACAACGACATGCCGCTGCCACAATTTGCGCTTGCCCCTGCTGCTGGTTTTTGAGGCTCCATGGGGCTCTGGGTGGTTCCTGTTTAAAAATCAATTTTCTGTGCAGTTAAGGTTACCCCCAAGAACCAAATGGCCACCACTGCAGCCTAAAAGCACATCTGATAAGACGTCTAAAAACCCCAGCCTATCTGTGCCCCGGGTAGGTTAATTAATTAATAAGAATCACCTTCTGCTGTTCGAGCACCGCAACGAGTTTTAATAGGCGGCATGGTAAAATCTCCTCCACCTGGACGGAGAGAGGTGTGAAGTCACTGGAGAAGAGGATGGCCACCCCAGCGCAGTTGCTGTGGTGGTGGCTGAGGTGAACTTTGCCTCCGAACTCTCTGCGCCAGTCGGCTGCAATCCCCACGGTGCTGTGGGTCTCCTGCACAAAGGTGACATTTAGATTTTTTCATTTGTATGTAAGTGTAAAAAGAGAGCCTCTTTTTACGATATCCCTCCATTCATGTTTAAAGTGCCAAACTAGCCATGTGGTTAGGATGTGTAAAACAGGCAGAATAAGAGAGACTAAAAACACTCAGACTTTCTCTGAAAGTTCCTTTCTGATCTTTGTTATCTTTTACCTCAGTCTGCAGATTTCTTGCTCGCTGAGAGCGTCGTCCTCCATCTCCCAATTAGCTTTCATGCAGTTAGCGGCTGATTTTAAAAACACGGAGGAGTCAGGAAAATGGTCCTTTACTTTCAGCATTCTTGTACCCTTCGTGGCATTCAAGAAGTTTTTCATGTTCTGTCTGAAAGTGTACTTCACCTGTTCCTCCTTACCTAATCCCCCACACCCACCTTTTCCCGTTCCCTCTCACCCACCTTAGCCTGTTCCCCCTCACGCACCCTCACCTGTTCCCCTTCAGTGTTCCCAGTGATGTCAGCTGCCTGTGGTGCCGTAGCCACCACCAGTGACTGTGACTGTCCCCCCTGTGTTAGCCTTCCTCCTCCATCTCCTCCATCCCCTCCGACCGCTCCGCTGAGGGGCCCGGGTTTTCATCTGTGGCTCCGTTAGGCGGCGTGGCCGGGGGCTCCACCATCACGGCCGGAAGCTCCTCCGTGACCCGTGGGTCTGAGATTGCAGCGTCTGCGTTTGCCCGCAGATTGTTTTTGTTCCAATCTGGGCAAGCCCAAATCAGATAGCCCTCCTGCCCACACCTAAAACATTTCATATTCTCTGTCAAGACATGCACGAAGTTTTCCATGCAGAATTTGAACGCTAGGTTCAGGTCCCCATCTCCATTACCAAGGACCATGAAGACCTGACGGCTGAACGACACGACGTGTTCATGCGGGAGGTGGACAGGACGTGTTTGTAACCCACCATCTCTTCCACAGCCAGGCTCACTTCCTCCACGGACAGCCCGGCGGCGAACATCAACTTCACACCCAACTTCAAAACTTATACTCTAGATCAGAAAAAAACACCAAAACGTGAACGAAACACATTCAACATATGAAATAGTTCACAGTCTTGTCAATATACAGCATCTAAACTTCCCCCAGCCTCCATCTTTGCTCGACCTATACAGAAAGGGAGGAAACACAAGCATTTCTAACCCTCCTCCAGTAATTGGGCATTGATCTTTGTCAAATATTTCTTGAGCCGGAAAATCTCTTGGGTCGTGAGCTCCAGCTCCAGAGCTTCGGCTTCCCCGTCCAGCTGAGGGGCCGGTGTAGGCCTCGCTTCGACACCCTCAGTCTAACTGCTCACTCTGTTGTCTCTGGTTGCTTGCGTTTTGTGGACACCTTTGGAAGCTCATCCACCACCACTTCATCCTCCCCGTCATACCCACATACAACGAGGCCTTTGAGGCCCCTTCTCAAGAAACCACATCTTGACCCTGGGTCTCTTAATAACTACCGACCAGTTTCTAATCTCCAATTCTTTTCCAAAGCACTAGAGAGAGTTGTGTTCCTCCAACTCTCAACTCACATAGAGGAGAATCACTTTTACGAACCTCTTCAATCGGCTTTTAGGGCCGGTCACTCCACTAAAACTGCCCTTACCAAAGTGGTAAATGATCTAAAACTTGCTATTGACTCAGACTCAACGTCTGTGCTTTTATTATTGGATCTCAGTGCAGCCTTCAACACCATTGATCACTGTTTTCTATTAGATAGACTTAATCATAATTTTGGTATCTCCGGCCTAGCTCTCTCCTGGCTTTAGTCCTATCTGTCTGATCGTACCCAATGTGTCTGTTATAATAACTCTACATCTAAATTCTCTGAGGTTAAATTTGGAGTACCTCAGGGGTCGGTTCTCGGCCCTCTGCTTTTCTCTCTTGAAATTTCACCTCTTGGCCAAATTATACGCAGTCATGGAATAAATTTTCATTGCTATGATTTGATATGATGATACCCCGCTGTATGTGCCTATAAGGGCCAACGAGCATTCCCAGATTACTAAATTAGAAATCTGCTCGGCCTCTGTGAAAAATTGGATTGCACAAAATTTCTTGCTTTTAAACTCTGATAAAACCGAGATGCTGGTTGTTGGTCCTGCTAGACACAGACACCAGTTTGATCAAATGACAATAACTCTCGACAACTGTGTGATCTCGCAAAGTGTGGATACCAAGAATCTTGGTGTAATGTTTGATCCCACCCACTCTTTTGATAAGCACATCAAGGAAACCACAAAGGCTGCCTTCTTTCATTTACGTAATATAGCCAAAATTCAGTAGTTTCTATCCATGGCTGATGCAGAGACTCTAATTCATGCATTTGTTTCATCCAGATTGGATTACTGTAATGTTCTGCTCTCAGGTCTGCCTCGCGCCAGTACTAAAAGTCTTCAGATGGTTCAGATCGTAGCAGCTAGAATCTTAACTAAAACAAGAAAATTCAAATATATTACACCAATCCTGGCCTCCCTTCATTGGCTTCCTATCCATGTTAGATCAGACTTTAAGGTGCTTCTTCTGACCTATAAAATTCTAATTGGACGTGCTCCATTATACCTCTCTGATCTCATTAGACACTATATTCCAGCTCGAGCTCTCCGGTCTCAAAATGCATGGCAACTGCATGTACCCAAAGTCAATAAGAAGTCTGCAGGTGGCAGGGCCTTTTCCTATCGGGCCCCGCACTTATGGAATAACCTCCCTGCTGACATCATATTGTGCGCGCGACAATATTTTCGGTCGGCCAAGAGTTGACGGGGGAGGGCGGGGTGCACACGCAATTTTTTTTTTCACTCGGCCGCGAGTTGACGGGGGAGGGCGGGGCGGCACGTGACTACTTTCTATGCGGCACACCTAACGACCTAATGTCCTTAGTCCAGTGTTTTTCAACACCGGTTGAAAAACACTGGTCTAAGGACAGAGGATGTTGTATTGCTGTACAGAGTGTAAAGCCCTCTGAGGCAAAATATAATTTGTGAGATTGGGCTATACAAATAAGAGTGACTTGACTTGACTTGACTTGTCCTCCCTGCTGTTGTCCCCCTCCGTGTGTCTCCCTGTGTGTGTCTGCCCTGCCTGTTTGTTCTGTGTGGGATCTCCTGCATAAGCATCTGCATCCACCATCGGTGTCTGACCATTCTGCACGTGTGCATGCAAGTCATCTTGTCTGTCCTGTGTGTGCGGCTGATTGTCTTGTGTGTGATCTTTTGTATGAGTTTGTCTGTTCTGTGTGTGTGACTGTGTGTCCAGCGCATCCAGTACGGGTCCTGTCCTTTGAGTCTCTGTGTTCTCTTTGTGTCCTGTTGTGTGAGTCTCAATGTCCTGAGTGTGTGTGTCTGCTGTGGGCAGGTCAGCATCTCTCTCCCTGTCCTGCTGTTGTGGGGCTGCCGCCACCCCCCATGTGGCCCTCATTGGGCAGGCGCAGGCCAGGCGCCCTGGTGCTCCACAACCAAAACATTTAAATGTATCAGAGGTAACAAAGACAACATAATCAAACCCAACAATACGAAAAGAAAAGTGACGTTCAGTTCCTCTGCATTGTCTTTCAGCACCATGAGCACCTGCCTCCTGAAGGAGACAACATGTCTGAGGTGCGGGGAGCTGCAGCCCAGGGGCATAAACTTGATGGGAGACAAAAGTTCTCCGTGACGGGCAAGTTCCCTCCCAAGCAAGGAGTTCCTCAAAAATGGAGGGACATTGAAAATAAATACTTTTTTGGCGGGGTTCACAAGCGGCAGCACGGGGACGAGTAAGCTGTTAATTACGACGCCGCTTACGACCACCTGGCGCGCCCTCTCCACGCTGTCCAAAAAAATGACAACATGCTGGCTAGATGCTGGTATAACCCACCTGCTCCCCAACAGCGAGGCAGCACTCCCCAACCCACACGCCGGTATCAGGACACATCTTTACGCTGTGTTGGCACGTCAGTGTCTCCAACCCGGAGCCGCTCACCGACGGCCTCCCCGTTAGCATAGCCGCGGCTACGCCGACACACAAACACAAGAAAACATTTGACAACCCCACACACAAACCACCTGTGACTACACTCAAACTACGCACAAAACCTTCAGTCAACACCGAGGGCCTCATTTACTAACTGTGCTCAGAAAAGCCTCTATTTTCGATCGCATGGACGAGCCGAAAGAACAAAAAAGTTACAGTTACTACACATGCGTAAGCTGATCGCAACCTTTTCAAACACTCACCACCACCTTCGCTCATACACTCACAGCTCCCGCTCGGGGAGAGAGAGAGAGAGAGAGAGAGAGAGAGAGAGAGAGACATGTGGGAGTTTAATTTGTTTCTCTTATCTTGGCTGTCTGTTTTATTTTGTTGTCTATCATTCCGTTTTCTGTGATCTATAGGGTCGACTAAGTTATTTCATTTGAGGTATTGTGAAGGATAATTTGTTATGTTGTACATTTGTACATTGTTGTTGTTGTTAATGCATGTGTGTATGGCATATGACCTCATTTAAACAAAGATTTTAAAACAATTAGAATTGGACTACTAAAACAAATATTTTTGTAACCTGATCTGCCGTCTCTACCTCACCTTGTTAGCGGACCTGAGTGCCCTTTGTGTTGAGTGATCACATTAGAAGTCCCTGGGTGAAACTCCCAGGGTGGCATTGCTCCGGCAACAAATCATATGCCTCCAATTATGCCTCCACACTAAGCAGGGAAAGTGGGGAGACGTTGCTGCTCCAGATACCAGTAGTGAGCCTTATGGCCAGCACCTTTTCTAGTTTCCTTGAAACATGCTACGTTTCTTCTTTTGGAGTGAGGGGACAGCAGTCTCTGCAGTATATTTGTAACTTGTATTTGATACTGTGTGAGCAATAAAAAGCCGGAATTCCACGTTTTCAACAAAGGAGAGGGGCATGTTACAGAGCATAGTCTCCTCGTAAATTCGGTCATTTACTCAGACATCTTTCTCGCTGCTTCATTCTCCTGGGGCCTCATTTACTAACTGTGCTCAGAAAAGCTTCTATTTTCGATCATGTGGACGAGCCAAAAGAACAAAAAAATCTTTAGTTACGGAACGTGCACAGACCGGTCGCATGCACACACCTGCGCAATCGGCGATGATAACTGTCACCTGTGCTCAACTGCCGCGCTCGTGCACTTTTTGAGTCGTTTGCATGAATAAAACGCCCTCAATTGACCATGTATGGTAGGGACAATCCCCTTATAAACATGCTACTGAATATTCTCCTCCAAACCAGCAACATGAAGAAAAAGGCGAAGAGGAGGAACCTTTCAGGCACTTATGTAGAGGTTCTTGTCAGCGAAGTAGAGGACCACCAGCAATAATTATTTGGGATGCTAAATTCAAGTATGTCTTCAAGAACCAAAACTGCAGGTTGGAAGAAGGTGTCAACAGCCATAAACGCTGTTGGATCAGCCGAGAGATCAGTGGCAGAAATCTAAAAAATGGTTTGACATCGAGATCGCTGCTAAAAAGCGCGTTGCAGCCCATAGAAGAGAAACATTTTCTACTGGAGGCGCTCACCCACACAGCTGTTTTGCAAACTAAACGCGTCATGTGTTCCTCCGGGCCACCGGGCAACAATGTTCAAAATTTTGGAACCGCAAATTATTTGTGTATACACAGAATGATATTCTTTCCCGTTAAGATACTTAAATTCATTATGTGATGATCCCCTGAGAACGACGTGTACAATCTATAGCACCTATGATGTTGGGAAATCCGGCGATGGCATGAAATCCCTGCTTGATCCCTGTGCACATTCAGGTTGTGTCCATCCTGAGATTCTCAGCCACGTTCCAATGGGAGATCGGGGACATATGCGGCATCTAACAGCCAACGGTCGCTAGAATCATGCCAGCGGTGTTAGAGGCAATCATTTTTTTAGCTCCGGACTACATTCAATTCCCGTTCCAACACCAACAACAAATAGAAATCAAGCAGGGATTTCATGCCATCGCCGGCACCAACATCATAGGTGCAATAGATTGTACACGTCGCTCTCAGGGCACCATCACATAATGAATTCAATAACGTTAACAGCAGAGGATTTCATTCTGTGAATACACAAATAATTTGCGGTCCCAGTATGACCCTTTTGAACGTTGGTGCGCAGTGGCCCGGAGGAACATGACTCGTTTATTTTGCGAAACAGCTGTGTGGATGAGCGGCTCCAATACAAGACGTTTTTCTTCTGTGGGCTGCTTTTTAGCAGGGATCTTGATGTTGAACCTTTTTTTTCTTTTCTTTTTTTGCCACCGATCTCTTGGGCGACCCAATAGCGTTAACGGCTGTTGCCACCTCTCAAGCTGCAGTTTTGGTAATTGAAGACATATTTGAATTTAGCGTCCCAAACAATTATTGCTGGTGATCCTCTACTTCGCTGACAAGAATCTGTGCCTGAAAAGTTATTCCTCTTCGCCTTTTCTCTATGTTGCCGGTTTGGAGGAGAATATTCAGTAGCGTGTTTACAAGGGAATTGTCCCTACCATATATGGTCTATTGAGGGCGTTTCTTCGTGCAAATGACCCCAAATGTGCTCGAGCGCGGCAGTTGCGCACAGGTGACAGTTATCATTGCCGATTGCGTAGGTGTGTGCGTGCGACCAGCTTACGTACGTTTAGTAACTGCAGATTTTTTTGTTCTTTTGGCTCGTCCTCACGATCGAAAATAGAAGCTTTTCTGAGCACAGTTATTAAATGAGGCCCTGGAAGCTGCCACAGGAAGCTGCAACAGTGAACCGGAAGAACTGTGGCAGCTACTGTGGCATCTGGCACTTGCCAGTGGGAGTGCCACAACTGCTTCCCGCTGCCATGATTTGCACACGAACAGATTTTATAAAAGGACAACGTTTGAGATGATCAGTGCAACAATACTTAGCCTGAAGGTCCAGTCCTCTAGGAAAAATTCACTGATTGACTTGAATTAAATCAGATTTTTGTTTAAAAGCTTCATGTGACACCAGAAGCGAAGAATCCACACACATGCACCAACATCTTAATCATTTCGAGCGTGGGCCCATTTCCAAACAGTGTCTCCCTACAGGCCGTCATGATGTAGCGGATGGTTCCAGTGTCGGCGGATCCACGGTTGTTTAGGAGCAGCGGGTATGCACAGGTGCTCTCATCCAAGCTGCTCTCCTCACAGGTGGCGCTCTCATAACTGGAGGTGTGAATGGTGCTTTACATGGCTCTACATGCCTTACGTGGCTTTACCTGGCATAACATGTTAGGCAACACGGATGGGTTCTTTGGCACATTGAGCGCTGGTTTGCACGGCACAGCTCAGGTTGACAGAGCAATCCGACCCGATGAGAGCGAGTGGCGGCTGCTGTGTGACTCGACAATTGCCCATATTTGCACATTGACATAAAATGGTTTGTACGCTTTGTAATGGTTGTGACACTTTGTACTTGTATTTGCGCCAAACTCAGCACCCATCGTGTTTTTGTAACACAATGTGGATTGTTGACATGATAATTAAGATTCCTAAATCCTAAAAATGACATACTGTAAATTTACCCCGTCGCACCCATCACCCCCCTGAATATGTCCAGTACAAATCCTGCCGTTAGGGAGGTTGGCTGATACCCTCTAACACCGGAATGGTTCCCCGTCCAAGATGAATTTCGTTTATTTCGACGGCTCCGCAGACATACATGCCGACGTCCTCAAAAGTGGCACTAAGAACGGTTGGACGCGTGCACGTTAACATGTACAAACTGAAGTTGCGGTGGGAGGTATGATTAGGTTCCTATGTGTGACTCCTCTTTTCTCTGTTTTCAACGTGGAGGATTTCAGCAGATACGGGACTGATACAGTTTCTATGCTGCTACAATGGAGATGCAGAGAGGCATGTAGGACTGCAGCTCTGCTTCCTGGTCTCAATTCTTGATCGCCATGAGTTTGTTAACTCTGCAACATTTTTGGAAAGTGCCATACCATCCAAAGTGGGATGTATGCCGTCTCTCCTAATCAGATCAGGTTTTCCCCAGAAAGTGTGCCAAATGTCAATGAGGCCTATGTCATTAAGTGGACACCATGTCGACAGCCAGCTGTTAAATGACGACATGCGGCTGAACATAACGTCACTGGGTAGATTTGGTACAGGCCCAGAGAAAATTACCATCCATCCATCCATCCATCCATTTTCTGCCGCTTATCCGGGGCCAAGTTGCGGGGCCAGCAGTCTCAGAAGAGAAACCCAGACTTCCCTCTCCCCAGACACCTCTTCTAGCTCCTCTGAGAGGACCCCGAGGCATTCCTAGGCCAGCTGGGAGACATAGTCCATCCAGCGCGTCCTGGGTCTTCCTTGCGGCCTCTTCCCAGTTGGACATGCCCAGAATACCTCCCTAAGAAGGCGTCCGGGAGGCATCCGGTTCAGATGCCCGAACCACCTCAGCTGACTCCTCTCGATGTGGAGGAGAAGCGGCTCTATTTTGAGCTCCTCCCACGTGGCAGAACTCCTCACCCCATCTCGTAGAGTGCGTCCCACCACACTGCGGAAGAAACTCATTGCGGCTGCCTGTACCCGAGATCTTGTCCTTTCGGTCATGACCCAAAGTTCATGACCAAAGGTGAGGGTAGGGACGTAAATCAACTGGTAAATAAAGAGCTTTGCCCTTCGGCTCAGATCCTTCTTTACCTCGATGGATCGGTACATCGACCGCATCGCTGCCGCCGCTGCACTGATCCGTTAGTCTATCTCCTGTTCTATTCTACCCTCACTAATGAACAGGACCCCAAGATACTTAAATTCCTCTACTTGAGGCAGGATCTCGTCTCTGATCCAGAGGGTGCAAACCACCCTTTTCCGGTCAAGAACCATGGCCTCAGATTTAGAGGTGCTGATTTTCATCCCCGTCATCTTGCACTCGGCTGCAAACTGCCCCAGCGCACGCTGGAGGTCGTGGTCTTAGGGTGCCAACAGGACAACATCGTCTGCAAAAAGCAGCGATGAGATTCCACTGTAAACAGTGTTGATTGGGCATTGCTTTCCCTTCCTGAGGCGCCAGACGGTTTGCCAGAACTTTCTCAAGGCCAACCGATAGTCCCTCTCCATGGGCTCTCCGAACCCCTCCCAGGCCTGTGTTTTTGCCTCCGTAACAGCCCGTGCTGCCGAACGCTTAGCCTGCCAGTACCTGTCAGCTGCCTCAAGAGACCCACAGGACAAAGGAGCCCTGTAGGCCTCCTTCTTCAGCTTGACGGCATCCCTCACTTCCGGTGTCCACCACCGAGTCCGGGGATTGTCGCAATGACAGGCACCCGCAGCCTCACGGCCACAGCTTTGGGTTGCTGCTTCCACTATGGAGGTGGGAAACATGGTTCAGATCAGGGAGGTCGTTCCTCCCAATCACACCTGTCCAGGTACTACTGTCATTGCCTACATGGTTATTAAAGTCCCCCAGTAGAACGATGGAGTCCCCAGGTGGGGTACGATCAAGTACCCCCCAGAGATCCTCCAAAAAGGCTGGGTACTCTGAACTGCTGTTTGGCCCATATGCCAATAGAACAGTGAGTGACCTGTCCCCGGCCCTAAGGCGCAGGGACGCAACCCTCTCGTTCACTGGGGAAAACACGTGACAACAGAGCTGAGGTGCTATTAATAAGCCCACTCCTGCTCGCCGCCTCTCCCCACGGGCAACTCCAGAGTGGAAGAGAGTCCATCCTCTCTCGAGAAGTTGGGATCCAGATCCCGGGGTCGGGGCTCCCCAGCGAGTGCCTGGTGGCCGAGCCTCTGCCCACGAGGCTCGGCTGGGCGCAGCCCAAAGTGATAGTATGGGCCTGCCCCCATGTGGACCCACCACCTGCAGGAGGGGCCGTAAGGGGCCGGTACATGTTATGGGTTATGGGTGGAGGACAAAGGTGGGGGCCTCGGTGACCTAAACCCTGGACAGATCAGAGAAAATTACTTCATCCAAAATAGTTTTTGCATATTCACATAACGACTCAATTTTAAATTTTGTGACCTCAGACTCGAGCAGTTGGGTGTCATTATTGCCAGCGTGGATGATAATTTGATCAAATTCACACTTGTCTTTTGCTAGTAGTTTTAGACACGATTCAATGTCACTCGCTTTGGCCTCGGTAATACATTGACTATGGTTCCTGGTGTCGCTACCTTCATGTTTCTCACTACGGAGCTGCTAATGATCAGAGTTGATTTGACGGCTGGTTTGATAAATGGAGTTGATTTATCAGCAGGCACGTCGCTGAGTGACAAAAAATCTATTGAAAATGTGAATTGGTGAGACATGGGCTTCGCTTTTGAGCTATGCTTATTTCTGACAGTCACCCTGCCGGCTTGTCTTGCCGACTGCTTGGGGGCTGCCGGAGCAACAGGGGGTTTAACAGAAGCAAAACTAAAATGGAACGCATCAGCTACGGGAGCAGGCTGGCTCATTAGCCTATTGACCATCAGTCGCGCGGAGCCTCGTCTCTTACTCACCTAGCCTCGACAAATAAACTACAACTGTTACATGTATAATTATCTTCATAGGAGGCGGAGGAGTAACTAAACATTTGACACACTGAGCAAGACAGAGCGAGAGCAGCGGAGGAGGACAGAGACAGAGGAGCCACCACTGATTAATAGTTAGTATTGGTTAGTAAGCAGTAGAAAATTATCTTTGAGCTGAGTTCCTAACTCTACAGACTGTAAAGCAAATGTCCCTCTGAAGGAAAGGTGAAACAAACTTTGGCGCTGCTTTTTCGGCTCTATCGGCTTTTTACTGGCTCGGAGCAATCCGGACCAGCTGCTGTCTCCTCCGCTGCCAGAAGTCGAATCCAGTATAATAAGCAATTTGTGCGATTTATATAAGCAATTTGGCCCTGTCAAAATGAAAAAGCCAAAAATCATCTTGTGTCCATTTTGTGTACTGACATGTCTGTGCTGTCATCTACTATCGGGGCATAGTTTTTGCCTTGCAAACTCTCCGGTGTACTCACACACTTTGCCATGTGACTGGGGATTTGTTGAACTGATAGCATTGATGCATTCATTTTAATGGAAAGTAAAATATTGTCAATGAGAACTTTAACTTGCTCGGATTTTGTTTTGAGTGACAGTTTGTTCTTTTTCTCTGTCTTTTGCGCTTTCCTGCAATAATGTACCAATCCCCTGTCCAATCTTGAGTCTTTGTACAATTCCGCCAGCTTTCAAATGTGTCAGGGCAGGGGTGTTTTTAGCTGGCTCTTACCTTTAGGTTCCACCAGAGGGCATCCACGGGACCAGAACGTGATGAGGCCTGATCATGTGCAGGTGTACGACACACCTGCACTCATCACCTCCAACAGAATAAAGGAGCCAGTTGCCAGCAGTGCAGCGCCTGAGCGATATCCAAGCGGTAACACCAAGGCTACGTCCGAGCAACTCTCTGTGTTTGTTGAACAACTTGAGATTATCCTCTCCCTTGTATCCCCAGGTTTTTCCCAGTGACTCCAGCGCGTTCAAGTTTCCAGCCCTGTCAACTGTTTTCCCCTCTCTCCTCAGGCTCGCACCTTTACTAACAACGCTGCAC